>JAUZTA010000024.1:6386891-6402781 GCA_034780835.1 Ctenochaetus striatus
CCCACCCTCTTCACTCCCTGAGTGAGCTGAGAGGGGTCTGTTGCAAATTCTCAGGTAAGAGAGCCAGAAACCTACTTATGGTGCTCTGCTGTTCATAATCCATAGGTTCTATCAGCAGATTACTAGAAATAAAGTGTTGGGAGAGACGTAAAGCAGGACTCAGTATGCCAGATGAGACAATGCTGGTTTCAGTCTGCACTTGACTCAAATGTACGTAATTAACAGCTTGTGTTCGGCTCGAGCAAAGACAAAAAAATGTGGGGGGGGGGTAACAGTTTAAATCCTTCCAGCAGGATACAGTAATAAGTAATTTATGTTTGTAAAAAGTCATAAATATCCCCTGCACCCAGAACAAAGCCAACAAAAAAAAAACTAATACACTAAAATATATGATTGTAGAATAAATCTGTGAGTTTTTCATTAAAAAGTATATCATCACATGTAATGGCTTGATCTCTCTTATTCTTGCAGCTTTTCTCTAATTTCCTTTCACTCTGTTTTCTTGACTTTCCACCCTCTTTAGCACATAACTGTAAGTGTGTAGGGCAATTCATTCGTCACACAGCTTTACCCATTAGAGGCGGCCTGCTAAATGCTTCACCTTTTGATTTTGAGGAGGAGTACAGGATTTGTCAGGGGAAATGGGAAGGTGCTTTATTGCTTCAAATTTCATCACAATAAAGGCTTATGGGGAAGGTGGCACAATCGTTGCCCTATAAATGTCTCTGTGTAGATTACATGCTTTTTTGCCCAGCTAATCCTGGTAATTGATGAACTTCTATGCTGACGAGTTTTTTTTTTTTTTATATTATTTTGTAATTTGTTTATTAATTAAGATAACACTTATTTTGGGACCTCAACCAAGTAAACACGATTATGTGCTCTGCGGGGTGAGTGTTCTGTGCGCTGACGTTCCCAAAGCAGCGAGCTGGCTGGCTGGCAGGCTGCTGCTGCCAGGGAATGTCTAATAGTCTTCCACTGAGAAGTTTAATTCATTTGCCATAAAGCTAAAAATAAACACAGTCACACTTAATTGGACTCTGAATGTGAGCATTATTGAGTTGTTGAAAAAAAAGCAAGACCACAAATTAGAACCAAGGACCAACATTTCAACAGCTGAAACACTGTGTTTAGCACATGGATTTTAATTTTACGAGCTTTATTATTTATTATTTAAAAAAAAAAAAAGATAGAGCTATAAATGCCACACCGAAAAAAAAAATAATGAAGCTTTAAACATTGTGATTAACTTCCAATAATTACGTTTAAGCAATTCATTTGTTTATTAATAGATTAACATGAAGATAAAAATTTTGTAGTACAGTTAACTCAATAAATTGCATTTGCTCAATTACTAATAACAGATAATTATAACATTAACGATGTTCATATCGGTTGAGTGTTTGTTATGAGGAAAAAAAATAAAACGTCATTGTGAAGTTCACTTTATGAGACGATTCAAAAAGGTTTTTCTCTCTTGGAAGAATACTATAGTGAGTTACAGTCCTGGGATGAAACATTTGTGTATCATTCAAGTTTATGATGCGGAGAGACTTTGAGGCAGGACGGGGGAGGGTGAGGATAAGAGAGAGAGAGAAAATCAAAAAGATTTCCATAAAAAAGTGGAATAAATAAGTGCCTGAGATACAACAATTTGGATTTACATACATTATCCAGCTCTATCTCTTTGGGGATATTTTACAGCCCTGATATGCGAGGGGGAGCTGAGAGATACACTAAATATGACCTATGCTCTGCAGGCTCAGCCAGAAAGAGCAGACGCCTGTAAGAATACTCAAGGAGCAGAGGAAAGGTTGAGGGGATGAGAAGAAAAAGCCAGGGGAAGGAAGAAAAATGACACTAAAAGGCAGTCACAAACTGATTGATGCTCTGCTGTATTTGAAGATCAGTGGCAGCCTTGTGGTGGCAAGCACAGAGGTCAGCGAGTGTATGTGTGGGAGTGTGTGTGTGTGTGTACGTGCTTGCTTGCGTGTGGCTTCCTTTGTCGGTTTGTCTGGATCGTGCGTGTACATGTGGGGGTGTGTGTGTGTGTGTGTGTGTGAGTGTGTGTGCAGAAACGTGTGTCCAGATTTGCTCTCCCACTTTCTCTCTCCATTGTAGGAGAAGAGAGCCCTCAGTCACTGGGTGGCTGGGGGAAATCAGATGTGAGCAGAGAATAACATGCTCGATTTGGCCTGGGAGTGGAGCCGTGGCTGGGGAGAGGAGAGGAGAGCACCATGATGTATCGAGCCGTTTGCAAGCCGGATGGGGCACACGGTTGCGGCCCTCTCTCTGCCTGTCAGCAAATACTTATTTTTCACCCAGCAGGAGTAGCAGGAATCCTGTGTATGTCTGTGCGTGTGTGTGTGTGTGTGCCTGGTGGTGGGAAACATGTCCATATTTTTGTACAAGAAGAAGAGCATGTTACCGCGAAACATATACAAGTAAAGTTAACTTTGCATCTGCTGTGGTTGTATAATAAAAATGTCTGTGCACGGAGTATGTGTGTGAATGTGTTTGTGTGTGTGTGTGTGTGTTACCTTGAAGTCCCAAATGGTCATAGCTCCATCGATGCCTGTGGTGCAGAACTTGCGACAATCCCTTTTGTCTCCCTCATAGATAGACACTTGGCTAAAAAACAGACACACAAAGACCATTTTAAAAAGGGGTCAATAGAATAATAATGGATTTTATTGTGCAGCCATGTAATGGAAGGACAAAATGTTGACCCTTCATGAAAAGTTTGACATTTGGGAAAAACACTCAACCATGACCCAATACTACCCACAACACATTGATTTTTCCCCCTCTAGATCCATTCAGCTTTGCACTACTGCAAAATGAGTGCAGCTGCTAAAATTAACATGATATCCTCTGCCCTTGTATGTAATAGAAGGTTTTTATGTGTTGGGGTTTGGCTAAGCTGTTGAATTGTATTGAATTATACTAAAAGGTTTCCCAGTAAGTAGTCACCACTAAAGATAATATTATAAACAACTGTCAGTAAAACTTTTAAGTTGACCAAAAATATCTTATTCATTTTTTATGCTTACTTTCAAAAAATTATAAACATCAAAATCTCCTTTGTTTACACTAAAGGAAAAAGTGCAAAGCATACGGTCAAATTTATCCAATGACAGAAAACTGTAATCACACTTGACTAAACTGAAACAAAAATTTAACAAGGGCCAATTCATGAAAAACTTTTAAAACTAAAACATTCATCAAATTTTATGACATGCAAGTTAAATAAAAAAGTCTAAGGGATTAACATCTGGCAGTAGCTAAGCCTAAAATAGAAATGCCCTGCACTGATCCCACTTAGTGTGACCTACGTGATGCTGTTCTGGTGCAGTGTGTCCAGGGCAGTGTTGCGGTCTTCGGTGGTGGCTCGCTTGTCCATGTTCCTGAAGCGCTCCATGGCAGAGATGTTCCTCTGGATACTCTGCTTGGGAAGGTCGAGCTTTGTCACAAATGTCAGCGTTCCACCATCGTCGCAACGGAACAGCATGGGGCAACAGTCGTGACCCTGAAAATGCAGACAAGACATTTAAAACGGTGTTTCTTCCTTACTTACTCTCGATCTGTGCATGGCAATATATAAATAGTGTGTATGCTTTATTCTTACCGCAGCTACTACACTGTTCTCTGAAATAAAAATGACACTGAGGAGAGGAAGGAACTCAGTCTTCAGCTGTGAAGGACTAAACACACACAGAAGCACACAAATTAATTACAGTTTTGGGACTTAACTGTTATCACTGTACAGAATGATTTAAAAGGCAGCACACTAGAAACAAATTCAAAATTGATGTTCAATGGAAATCTTGACAGTTTTGTGACCAAAAAGTAGTCAGTGATGCTGCAGCGTGTGCAGGTTTCCACTTAGAACTGTTTTAACACAGCCCACTCAATTCATGTCCTCTGCAATTTGTTGACAAGTGCTTGTTATTATGTAAGAGTAGCCTTGGTCTGGCTTTCCTGCTCTTTACCTTTCTCACTTCACTGGCACTAAGAGAAGATTATCAGATTATAAATCATGGATTACACAACGGCCATTACATCTATAAATGTATTCTCACATAGTGGAAGATATAATATCATCTTAATTTAGTAAATGTCCTTTTCTAAATGTGATGGATTGATTTTTCACCATGACAAATGTGTGGGAGAAGAAATTAATTTCATGAAATTGTTGACTCATTTTTTTTGCACATCAGCCTTCATTTTCTGCTTTTCCCAGAATCATCTTCGTCATTGCAGCTGGCAAACTCCATTCACAGAAACCAGGCAAAAAATTTCATTTTTTAGCATAGGAACCAATTTATGTCAAAACTATCTTTCAATCTTGTTTCGTATAGATGACAAAATCTCTAAACAGAATCTTCATTTAACTTGGTATTATATGGCATTTCTGACATCTAATTGTGTTATGAAGCAGTTTCTCTGAGTGGCCACCTGTTTTGACCTTGTACATGCAACAAAAATGCACAGAAGTGAGAGCACACACATTCCTGCTATTGGCTTTACATTATTCTTCTACTTTACAGTTGGCTGTGACATAAAGAAATCCATAAAAAAATAATGTGTCATTGCATGCAATGTATAAAAACACTGCACGCTAGTAAACATGGATGTAAACAAAACAGGATTAAAATTCTTTTGTGATTGCTTTTGCAAAGGTTTTATCTGGAAACAAAAATGTTTAGCTGTAAGGACACATACAATGTGTTTAGATGAGTAAACAGGAAAAGTTTCATTCGAGAAAGCTGCTGGTTAAAACCATAAACACTGTGTGTAGAAGTGACTTTACCTGGCAGTCTTAGAGCTGTCCACCACTGTGACAGTACTGTCATGGCTGACCCAGGCCAGGCGGTTACCAGAGGCTGAGAAAGAGACAGAGTGGACCCATCCCCCTCCACCTAACACACAAATGGATTAAAAAATAATGGCAGATCTGGTTCAGTAAAAGGCTAAATGGAGTCATTTGAAAAGGGATTTTTACTATGGCATATGCAGACACAGATACAGACCCGCTCCTCCAAATTCTGCTAGTACAGCCCCAAATGGCATCTTGCTGCCCCAGGGTGTGGGACCTGGTTTCTCTTCCACTTCTTTAATGTAGGCTGAGAACACCCTGGAGGCCAGAGAGGGAGGAGTGGGGAGAGTAGGAAAAAAAAAGAAAACAAAAGAGGAAGAGAGGATGTTGGCAGGTTTGCAATCATTTGATCTTCAGCTCGTCCCATAAAATTTACCAATAAAAACATTCACCTGCATTTAAAGTCACAGGATCCAGCAGCAAGCAGGATGTTGTTGGGATGCCAGTCCAGACTGAGGATGGTGGAGCGGATTGGCTTCTTGATGTGCTTGCTGACCCACCTGAAGCATTGGAGTGGCACACACACATTTAATATGGAATGTGAAAAAAGAATAAACTCAAAGATGAAATTGTTGTTACTGCAAATGGCCAACTGGCAATTTGACTGCTGGAAGTCAGACAGAACACAATGGGACTAAAGCATTCAAATTGCCACACGTCACTAAATCCAGCATGGATGACTTCAAGTCAAAAAAATGCAACAGCTACCTCACTAATGGTTTGAGCTATTACCCTCCACAAATACCAATACAAAACCACAATGTTTTGACATATTTCAGAGTACAAAGAAACAAGAAGCAACACCTGCATTTTGGCACATAAAGAAGCCAACTTGGCAGAAAAAACAATGTGTTCATATTTTGTGTAAAACATGCTTAAAATACAAACAAGCGTACTTTTATAAGAGTTGGTCTGAATATATAACGTGTTCAATGAACCCATAGAGTTGGGGTTGTATCTCTGTTCAAAAGTAAGTAATTAATAATGAAGGAGCCTTTTACAAAGAGACAAAAGTTTTTGTCAAAATATAACCATGCAATGGCAACGCTGCATCAAAGATGATAACAGCACATAATAATCAGAAATATCGATGTGATCTTCTGTCCATTTTTCCATTCTATTTCAGCACTTAAGTTTGTAAATTGTCATGAGTGTACAAACAGTCTCACCAGTCATTCTCAGACTCAAAGTAGCAGACAGAGATGAGTCGAGCACCACTACCGACTGCAAACTTGTTCTCCAGAGGAGACCACTTGACAAAGGTGGCAGCTCGATTGATCCTGAGGATGACCAGTGTGGGCTTCCATACACCCTCCTTCTGCGACCACACATAGGCATTACGGTCTGCTCCACACGTCACTATACGGTCACTTTTGGGAGCCCAGTCAATACCTGCGACACAACAAAGAGACATAATGTAATTACTAATGGGCTATGGCAGTAATGATGAAATGAATTACTGCAGCACACTTTAGAGCTGAATAAACTTTTATGAGGATGGATCATAGAGACCCACATGTGAATTAACTGTTGCACTAGCAGCATTTTAAGACACAGCCACTGGTAGCTCCTTCAAACTTGCTACATTTTTTGTTTGTTTTCATCTGTCAACTTTTCTGCTTTTTTGATGAAATATGTATTACCTATGAGAGAAATAAAAAAGAAAAGGAAGTGCAAGGTTTGAAATTAGAATTGTGGATTTCTGAGATGGTCATGACACCTGAGCTTCCAGCTAGACAAGCAGGACTGCTGCGAGAGGAGAGGCTGAGATAAGGGCCATTAGCTCAGCTTGGATTGCTCTTGGCTAATATGTGGTCACAGGAAAATGACATGGATGAAATATGACCCTTGCTGGCCAAGCAGCAGAATATCAGAGACTGTTGTGCCTGCATCTTGAAAGAGAGGTCTTAGCACCACAACCATCCCCAGCTAAGGTGTTGCACTAAACAGGCTGACTGTATTCCAAACTGACAAAGTACAAGACTCTAGCAAGAAGAAGGGAGGTAAACTCTGTGCTTAACATCAGTTATGCCTGGTACTTAAACAAGTTAAGATTGATGGACAGGGTTTCTAGGGTGACAAACTTTTAATTTTAAGATGTGGACCATTTTATCATCACTATGTTGTTGCTGCTTTTTACATAACCCTAAATACACTCAAAAACTCAAAAAGCATTAAAAATTACTTCCTGAATGCATATGTAGATTTTTATATAAGTAACAGTAAATATCACTTTATTATTACTTTTCATCCTATTGTAATGGACTGCATTGTATGGAAAACTACAAACTTTTAATTCATTGTGCAACCATGCTCTGCACAAGGATGAGTGATGTCGTGGTTCGGTCACAGAAACACATAGTAAGAAACACTGAAATATTACATTATCTACCTTTTTTTAAGGGCTTTATTAGTCTGATTAAATACCTGTTATGTGTCCATTGTGCTCCTTCAGCTCATGGGTCTTAACCCATTGATTGCCACTCTTCTTGTAGATATGGACTTCATGGTTATTAGGACTGATGGCAATTTCTGAGGGGTACAAAAACATAAGAGCAGACTGAAAGAGCGAAGTAAAGATAACAAACAAGCTTGACCAGTTTGTGATATCAGCCAAATACCAAGCTAAACTATGCAACGTAACATTGTACACATCCTGAGAGCAAATATAAGAACAGTATGATTTAAAGGGTAAAATACCACTCCTGGTCACTTAAATGTTGATTATTATAGTCGTTTCATTCCGGATTTCATTGTCTGCAACTAATAATTTAATTTTGGAAGTGCTCTGTGATGTGCAAGTTGATAATGGTACTCAGGGAAAGAGGGGAATATTGGAGCCTACGTGTCCTATCGCGGTTCCACGCGTGGCAGGTGATGGGTTCCAAGAGAAACTGATGAAGGGACATCTTGTCTGGGTGTGGTCCTTAAGTGGAACTCTGCGAAGTCACACAGAGAAACTTAGTCAAACAAACTGGCTAAAAACAAGTCCCGAGTAAGCAGCTGAATTGAACTTAAGACTCTGTCGGCAATAAAACTCCCACGACATTTCATATACAAGTATTTTCAATTACTTCCCACATGAGAAAAACAGTTGACTGTTCACATAATTACAAAGATATTCAAATTCCATTTGTTAGCTAGCCGTGTTAGCTTGGATAAACCAGCTAAACCCAACAGTTGAACTGCCGAAGGACCGATTTTAACATTAGCATGGATCATACTGTCAACCTAACGTTAGCAACTTACTTTCGCCACTGTCTTTACAATCGTATAATAACGGCACGTTAATCGCATTTATAAAGTAGAGTTGGTTTCATGCGCTAATAACACGACTAGATTAACGTAGCTAGTTGTCTCATTCGGTTACTTGTTAACACTAGCATGATGTTTTTACGCTACTAGCATTCAACGTTATATCAAATAGCTAAGCTAACGCTAACTGGTCACCGGTCTTAGATAGGCCTAGAAGACAGATTGATTATTTTTTAGAAATAAAAAAGACATGCAGCTATCCACGCCATTACCATAAGGCCTCCCTTTTTAATACCAAACCCCGGTTTTTCCTTGCAGGAGATGCCTTTACTCCCGACGGTAGCTTACGTTACAGTACATTCCGCTAGCCCTAATGCTAACTTACCTCGTCAGTCCGGTTCTTCGAGTGTGCACTCTCTTTAGCCGGCAAACTAAGTTACGCTAGCGGGGAAAGGTTGGATCAGGAATGGACCTGAATTCGCGGACTCTGGTCAGTCGACACGAATTCGTCCAGGAATGTTGAGGGTATGTCAAGACGGGCAGTTGGATACGACCGGGAGCATCCGGTAGCTAACTAAGCAGCAAACCCCGTGGATGCCTGGCTGACAGCTAGCTTAGCCTCATCACGCTAGCTGTTACATTCAACTGAAAATCCTCGTTCGGATCGGATCGAGGTCTCACACACAAACTACGATGAGCAGGAAAGAGCTCCTCTAGTGGCTGAAATAGATCAATCCAACCCAACCGGTTACAAAACACCACCATCTAGTGAATGGCTTTGCCAAAACTGCCATAAAACAGCAGGTCGGTCATGTATGAGCTTAGATAAGGCAAAGACGTCATTCATATCCAAGGCTGCATTAGTAACCTGGTGCATGGACAACTGCCATAAATTTGAACTTGTTTTATTAGGCTGACAGATCTTGAGTCTCTGTCTCAGTCAACTTCTAGTATATGCATACAATCTGTAATTATTTATCAAATATTTTATTAGTTTAAGTATTGCCAACAATGTACAGAAGGTTGGAGGAGCGGGAAGCCAACAGAGGCCATAATAATAGAGGCAACAGAGGCAAGGTTAGTGTTGTTCTTAAGTCATGTAATGTTGGTGATCAGAGTCAGTCTCTAACAATAATGTTGGTAATGGTAATATATTGGAAATTAAAGCAGTATCACTGACTCAAGTACATTTAATATTGCTAAGACACTCATAACTCCACTCTATTAATGACAAATTGTAATCCTTTAAAATCCAAAGAAGTAAATAAAAATGGGTTGCCTCAAAATTAAACGCCAACAATCCAAGCCATTACAATTGCAATATAGCTAAGGAAGATGGTGAAACTTTATTTAAAAAAATACCTCAAAATAACTTCTGTCTCATTTGGAAGATCATTCTTGTATTGACTTATGGGTAATAGGCTCCTGAACCAATCAGAGCAGGTTTCAATTAGTATGCCTCCATTGCACCTGCAGACCTACAGATGAACTGCTGCAGGCTGCAAACATCAAAACACACTCAAATTCTCACTCTTTTTCTGCGATCTAAAAACTTGTCAAATGGAGTCGTTATCGAAAAAGGAGGAGCCGTTTCCTACGCCTCCACCGTACTTCTTACCAGGTAAATTACTCTGTCAGCCTGCTTTTGTTTAAGGGCCAGTTTTCTCAGTGAAAATACACTTGTGTATACTTGTTTTTTCAGATGAAAATATAACAGGGCAAGATGTGAGAATCTACCATATTCACTCACCCTTCAGCCCTCTACCGCCTCCTCCTTCCTTTTCCTTTTCTCCTGGGATTGGCTGCTCCACCCAAGTTCAATCACCTGTACAAGGTTCATGCTTACTTAATGTCTACCTCCATTTTGAAAAATTAAGTCTAGGCCTGAATGCCACATTTCCTTTGTTTAAAATTGAGCTATATTCTTTTTTTAGACTTAAGTGTAGATATTTTGTTGGTTATTTTGTTGTAATTTGGAAACTGTTGACTTTACGTTTGTCTGGACATTAATAGGTTTGTATTGTCCAAAACCAAATCAAATGTGTAACTCAGGAGTCTTAAGTGGAATTGAGCTGTCTTCTATATGCTGATTTAATTCCATTGATTAATTTGCTCTTTATTTGGATTGAGATTACTTGCTACATTTCAAAATAATAAAATTCAAAAACACATTCAACACACCTCTTAATTTTGCACAATTTTTTCTTATTAATTATAACACTTGGTAAAACACTTCGCTAGTGCAGCCTCTTAAACAGTGCTGCTCAGATGACACAAGGACTTAAAAGTGGTAGTTTGTTAGTTGTATGAGAGGAAATGTTACTTTTTGAAAATGAGCGTTCACGTCATTTTCTCATGTATTCTCTCTAGCGGCTGCTCTCACTCTGTCTACTCCCAAGCCAAGGTTTGTGAGCTATGAAACGGCACTCTATCGCTCTCCGGCTCTGACAGTATGCCCGTCTTGTCAGACTCAGGTCACCACACAAGTCACATACCAAGTCGGTGCTCACACATGGCTCATTTGTCTTGTGTTTGTGTTATGCGGGTGAGGAGAGACTCATTCAGAAAGCTTAATATGGTAGATCCAATCATCCAGCATCAGTAACACAGACACAGTATTCAAAAGTCAAAGACTGATGTATTATTTCTGTCTCCCAGGTTGCTGCTTGGATGCTGCCTGATTCCGTTCTTTGTTAACTATTTCAAGGACGCCTATCACACTTGTCCTCGCTGTCATCGGGTCCTCCACATACACAGGAAGACATGCTGTGAATGAAAACACACATACTTATGCCAGCAGCTTTTTTTCACCATAGCAGAAGTTCAAACTGATTACTGCTGTAAAATGTGTGCATATCTAAGAGTCTGTCAGGATTTATAGATGTATATGTTTAGATGCATTGTACATAGAAAGAGCGTGTTATTTCCTGTCATGTGAAATTAATATTTTATTATTATATTTTATTTGTTTTGTACAAACTTATCCAATAAATGTCTTCTTTAAGAATTGTTATTTTACGTTTTCTGTTTATAAGAGAGGAGCACACATCAGAAACAAATGCTAAGACATGAATAGATTGTGTGTATTTTGCTTCTAACAAATGCTGAAAACAAAGTAGCATTTAAGCATTTAACCAATAAAGAAAAACCAAAGTAAGATTTAATTTCTGGTATTTTCCATCTGCTCTTGAAGACCATGTGTCCTATTGGGTGGAAAAGTGAATAAGAGGCCCTTGAGTTATGTATTTATTAATCTGTTAATCCACTCTTTTCAAGGTCAAGAATACAGTTTATGCTTAATTAGACTTGGGTTTCCACAGATTTCACTACAGACGCAGATTCTGATTCCCTTTTTGTTTTCTCTGAAGTCACAAACACAGCTTGTTTGGATTAAGCCTGCATGTGCACACACTCTGTGTGTAGTAAACGTGCCCTCACTGATGACACTAGAGGATTAGAAGTGTGGGTTTATTTTAGATCTTAAGTCTTAGAGTAATGAGTATTTGAGTTGCCACAAAACCTTTTATTCTCCTCCTCCGAGCTCAAACACGCCCATTTAGCAGGACATGCCACGCCCCCAGGTTTAAGACGCTGTCAGGATGTCTGTGGGGAAGATCAGCACTGGTGGATCCCAGCAACACACAGCAGCGACACACTGCTGACCTGTGCATGGCCGAGCATGCATCAGTGCATCTCCTCAGTAAATCATTTTCCTCCTTAGTGTCCTCTACTTCTTTCTTCCGGCACTTCAAACGAAAATCTGAGCTCCTCTCGTATTTGATCCTGTGCTTTGCCAAAATGCCATTCATCCCACCTGTGTCGATTGCACGCTCTGTGTCAGGACTATCTGGGAAGGAGAGACCTATCAACAACACCTCATCTGTAACTACAGGGAGCAAGACGAAGGTCCAGAGAGACGACAAAGCGAGCTCAGTGAAGGAGCGACTAGCTTTGAACCTCAAGCAGCTGGGGAAGAAAAGTCAACCCAGGAATCATTTGCCGTGTGGAAAAGGTGTGTCAGGTGCAGATCTGTACGCAAAGAGACGGGACAGATTGTTGCCTTCTTCACAAACAGACAGCTTCCCTGTCTCCAGCTCAGGTGAGTCTTTGTCTAAGTCAGAGCAGCGCAGACATGTGAGCCAGAGCTCCTTAAAGAGTGAACCAGAGGTGAAGACGAGGACCAGGCATCAGGAGGAGGCCCGTTTCACGCTGACTCTAACACCTGAAGCTGTTCTGCTGCTGCAGCGTAGGAACAGTGAGAGACATCAACATTCAGCATCCAGGAACGCAGGAAGCGGAGGCGGTGTTTCTGGAAGCGCCTCAGAATCCAGACGCAGGAGGGAAAAGGTCTCCAAAAGGCATCAAGCAGAAACACAGAGACACAGCAGTACAAACAGCAGAGTTCCTGCGAAAAACATCACTGACGCTGAACTGAAAGACATAAGTTCAATAGTGAAGATCTCACTTCTGAACGAGCAACACAAATATGATGATGTGGAGTATGAGGAAGAGGAGGACTATGGCATAGATGAGCGTGTGGTGTTGAAATGTACAGAGTGGCTCCGTGGGTTGGAAAGCTCACCGGTGACAGTGGGAAACAGCCTGAATAAGAGCGCAAGTGGTGTGAAAACTTTCTAAAGGTGAAATTAGAAGTCCTGCTTAACAGATGTCTCATGTCCTGACCTGAGAATGATCTGCAGTTTCTGTGTCTGTGTTGCCTAGCAGCTACTTGAAAACATGCTTTAGTTACTAGTTCTCTGTGTTTCTCTTGTTTATGTTTCTAGTATCAGTGAGCCAGCTGCACTCTGTTACTGGGCCCAGCCCTGCTTAGATATTCATCCACCATGACAGCATTTAAGTTTTTAGGAAAATTCTTTTTCTGCTGCTGTTTGATCCACCTTCTTCTACAAGACAGAGGGAAAGGTTAGCATCAGAATTCTTTTGTTTGTTTGTTGAAGTCTGTTTGAGTTATTCCACCTATAAGTTGTAACGTGAACAATGCACTGCAGGTTAAAGGATTTTTTTTTTATTTTCTAACAAGGCGGAATGAATGAGTTTTCTAGCACAAAAACATGTAAAACCACATGCTAATAGGATTCTTTTGAAGCGACCTCTAGATTTTGTTTTTGTTTTAATGATTGCTCACTGTGTACAGGAGGAAAAATTACTGACATGTTATGCACTTGGAAATATGATGACTTGTCGCCAAGTCGTGTGAGGTGAAGGCTCAGGCTGAGATGGCAGGGCAGCACACCTGCAGCTGGCAAATCAACATATTCAGGGTTCCCACAGAGGGACGGAAACATAGCATCATCTTTCTAAGCCCTGGTAAATCCATTTAAACAATGCTTAACTTAACAGGCAATGTCTACATAAAAACAAAGATAAGAACGGAAGGTTAATAATTATATTTTATTGTAGTAATTTTAAAAGATAGTAACTGTCTGATCTCTTCAACCCCAGTCACCTCTCTTTCTTTGGGTTGGTCATTTCAGACTCTGATGAGCAGCCAACGATCTTCAAACTCAAAAAACATAGCATTTAGGTTTTAGTAGGAATCCTCAAGTTCCCAAAGATTCCATAAACTGTATGCTGAATTTTTGGTAAAATGTGTATAAAATGATGAAGATATGCCAATATTTCAATTTAACACAGTGTTGCAGCCATTAAATAAACAAATTTGAGTATTTTACTCAGTGTAAACATCATAATGCTTCAGTAAATAGCTGGTATAAGACAATGCAAAGAATATGTGATAGTGTCAGAGAGAGGATAACATTTTTTTCTCAACCTCAAGGTCAATAAATTGAAAGTGCTGAAGGTTTTTATGTAAAAGCATTTTTTTAATCATGTGTGACTTACAGCATGTGTTTGACCTCACATCCACACTTCATGTTGATAATTTATTTTTATCAGTACAATATTTATATGAAAGTCGCATTCGGTTTGCAACAACAACAGAGGTGCACCACACTAAAAGTAATACTAACAGTTTCATTGGTTCTGCTCGATGTCAAATAAAAATGCAAAAGCTGTATGCATGGACTATTATTGTGCCTTGCTCAATGTAAGAAGCTTTATAAGGACTTAGATGTCCCTCGTGCGCTGACCAAGTGTGCTTAGTGGCAGCTTATCCACCTGGGAGTCAAATGTCACAACACGTGTGAGTGTTTGTGTGGGAAAGCATGAGTGAGCGAGAAAGAGTAGCAGAGCAAATGGCACCCTGTGTAAGGTTCAATAAAAATTTTTGGCGTTAAATAATAATTTAAATAGTTAAATTAAAAAGCTTATTTAACCTTATTTAACCACACATACAGACGTATGTACTTAATTTTAAGGCCTGTTAAATATACAAAATAAAGACACTTTGCATGGTTGATGGATACATAAACGGATGGACGGGGATCATTTCCAGCGGTTGATTCGTCGCAGCTGTACGTAGGCCAGAAACATGCAGATCAGTATGATTCCCATCAGAGCCACGTGGTTCTGCCAGAAGCCCCACGCAGAGTAGTCGATCTCCATTTCCTTCAGAAACACCTCCCCTGGGACACTGTGGCAGAGACAAGAGAAGCTTAATGTATGAATATGAGTGTGTGTGTGTGTGTGAGGGGGGTAACTATGTTTAGTAGAGTGGCTCTGTTATTGCTCAGCACTCACATTGTGCCAGTGAAGTTGATTTTCAATCCTTTCAGCTCGTTGATGTATACAGCCTGAAGGAGACAAAGAGATTGGGCTGATCGACTTCCTCGCAACAGATAAAAACAGATTAAATTCAACCCCACTGATCTCATTCTCACAACCACACCCTTCTGTTCTTGCTCAGCCTATTTTTTAGATCTTACATTCAGTCCATATTTGAAGATACTGAACCATTGCAGCCAGGACAGCCAGCTCAGCATGGAATTGAGACTGACGAGGAAACCGCCAAAGACCTAACATGGGAGAATGAGGTAGAGAAGGGATGAAACAGTTGAGAAAAACAGTTTACTCTACAAGGTCAAGGGTAAACATTATGATCTTATTCATGGTGTCTCTATGGTGTCTCACCATCATGAAGACAAAAGGAAGAGCGATGAGGATGTTAGCCATGGCAAATGTAGATACACTCGCTGAGGCGAGGAAAGCCAGGCCGACTCCCGCCAGACTGACCAGGCACAAGGTCAGGGTGAAACACACGAAAGCCACAAAGGCAGGCTGCAACCCTAAAAAGAGTGGTGGATGCATGAAGAAAAACTTTCTCCGTCAAACAAGTGCAGGTGATAGATCAAGGATGTTGATTTTAGCAGGTTCCCCTTAGAGGAGTCACACATGGCAGTAAGGTCGAACGGAAAAGAGATAGACAAAAAGTGATTGCCAGCAATAGTACTAGGAAGATAGAAAACAATGAAATGTGTCCGTTTCCAATCATCTACATTTTCTCAAAATTGAACCCCCCTTGGAACAAAGGCAACCCCACAAAGAAGGAATTTACCGTAATTTCTGGACTATAAGCCGCTACTTTTTTCACAAGCTTTGAACCCTGCGGCTTAAACAGTGATGCGGCTAATTTATGGACGAAAATAAACGAGAAAGTGAAAGTGTGTGAAGTTTGGCCTGCACGATTAATTGTTTTATAACCTCGATGTCGATTCACCCCTACATGAGATTCATTTCTAAATTACGTCGATTTTTTTTCCCCAAGAGCCGGCGGCATGTGTCAGAGTTGTAAACAAGCGCTCCAAGGCTTCTCCCTTATCCTATGACAAAGCGCCTT
>JAUZTA010000024.1:6403135-6414109 GCA_034780835.1 Ctenochaetus striatus
CCCCCCCACACCCACACACACTCCAAACACCCACACACACACACACACACACACACACACACACAGATACACACACACACACACACACACACACACACACACACACACACACACACACACACACACATATATACAGAGGGAGAGCTGCTTTTTTATGGGAATAATAACAGTTATAAACAGGGTTCATTCTAAGGGCAGCCAGACAAACTCTCTGCAGCTGGCTGGAGCAGTCATAAATATCTGCAATGTTACATCATAAACTCACTTCATCTTTGGTTAATTAAAAACTTAAGGCAACTGAGGGTTTGATTCCCTCAAAAGAAGAATTATTTATAATGGTTTTTAATGTAAGAAACATGTTTTGTCAAGTTATTCCAATCTGTTTCTGGACTTTCAAGTTAGCTGACCTGATAGAGGAAAGGGGTAGCGTAGGTGGCAATCTTGTGTGGACCTTTGGCCCCCTCAACGGTGCTCTGGTGCACATGGTCCAACTCCTCAAGGACACTCTTGCACAAATGGGACTGGCGGTACATGGTTGCCAGCATGTTTTTATTCTCAGCTGAGGAAAGAGAGGTCATTATCTTCAACATTCTTCAGCAACTTTTTTCCCCTAACTTTTTTTAGTCAGGTAACATTTGAAAATTTGAAGGAAAAATCAGTGTTATTATATTTTTGCCTTTTTTCTGTTTGTTTTTTATATATTATTTTTATCAGTTTAGTGTCAGTTTCCAAAAGAGTTACTCTCTATTGTTCAAAAAATGTTCAGGTTTTTAATTAGTTTTAGCTTTGGTATTAGTTTTTATTTTTTCATTCTGCTATAGGGTTTTTGCCAGGGTTAAGTTTAATTAGTTTAACTGAGACTGTCCGCTCAGCATATGTACCCACATCTCCTCATGCTTGTTCAGCTAATAACTTCGACAAAAATGACAAAAACTAAAACTAAAGACATTTCAAGAACATTTTGGTTTTGTCTAGTTTTCTTTTCCATTTCAGACTCTATTTTTTCTTCACACATATACTTGTTTTGTAAGTAAGCAAAAAACAGACTGGTGCCTCAGCTAAAATTAAACTAAATCTGGTTAAAGGAGCAGTTTGACATTTTGAGAAAATGTCAAGTGCTTTTAAAGTTTCTTGTAGAACACAGTGACATCAGGTCAGCATTGTAATAATGTGTCAGACTGTGACTAAGGAAAGACTTCAGTGCCAAAGGATTGGTCTTCAAGGACAAGTTGTGACATAACAACCCACCTTCCGGGTGCTATGCTAGGCTCAGCTAATTGTTACTAAAAGGTGTTCTGCCTTTTCCTTTGTAGTTGTTGCACTCATTCATTGTAAAAAAAAATTCAAGAAAAAAAGTCAAGTTTTTTTAGTCAAATGTTCTTCATTATCTTTATTTCATAAGGTTGGTTCTGTAATAGACGTGCTACTTTTTAAGTTACAGTTGTTGAAATGTGGTTCAAATAAGAGCAAAATGGATCCCAGGTGTCTTAACTTTCTAACCAGTTTTAGTTAAATTTGACCTACATGCCTAGATTTTTACCCAGAATTCACCAGAAACCATAAAAAGGGGCAATGCTGGATATTTTATTTCTGAAATGCATGTTTTTTTCTGTGAAGATGTACCTTCATTGAGTGTCTCCAGTGTTGATTTTGTCTCTCCATTTGTGATATCCAAAAAGAAATCAGCAGGATTGTCGTATGGCTGAATTTGGTAGCCTGTGCAAAGACACACAAACATACACACATGCAAATCATTCATAAATAAAGCACATGGAGAACTATAATTTCACCCTCCGGAGCCAATAAAAGAAACAATTTGGACATGGTATTTGAGAATTCCTGGTGGTAGTAGAACTAATAAATACATTTGTGTTTCATATTTTTTATATGACAAAACAATAGCTCTCCATTTTTATTAATATAATCTTATTTTATAACACATGTTCTACACCAATCATAATAAACATATACACACCAAGGTTTGTGAAGTACTGCAGTGCATGGTCTGCTTCTCCTGCATATACCATCTCCCCTTTATGCATCAGAGTCAGATGATCAAACTGTCTGAAGATGGAGTAGCGTGGCTGGTGGATGGAAAGGATCACAGTCTTTCCTCTTCTGGACAACCTGGACACACATTTTGTCAGAATCCATGTTGTTACAGAAACCAGAAGGGCACAATAAGATGATGAAGATGCCACTGATTTACATGGCATCAATAATGGCTGTTCTGATCTAAGCTAATGTTATTCAAAGTGACACTGAGCAGAGGTTTGACCCTGTTTGATCTTCAGCAGCATTTATACTTAACATATCATTTATATCCTATTCTGAGTGTGTTTAACCTAATGTGTGCTTAGGTAATTTTTTTTTTCTTGTACTTTTGCAGTAAACCGATGATACAGTTCGCAGTGTTAGAATCCAGTCCGGTGGTCGGTTCATCCAGAAACAGCAGAGAGGGAGAGGTGATGAGCTCCATCCCAATGCTGCACCTCTTCCTTTCGCCTCCAGATACACCACGCAGGAACTCAGTCCCTATCTGCACACAAAAACATAAATACACACACAAACATGGACACATTTTAGAAAATGATGATGCTAAGCAAATAATAAGGCAAAAAAATATCAAATAGTGCTGGTAATGGTGATGAAGAACTTGTTTTTGGGCAAGTTAAACTCAGTATTGTTTGCTTTTTAATAAAACACTTTTGACTTAAGTAGTAGACTTTGATACACTTGAAATACAAGAAATTATTATGAAGCACTAATATATTTGTATATATTTGTGTCTGTAAAGTGGGACATTGGACAGAAACAGAGCCATTCACAATTCATCAATTCTTCTGCTTTTATCTCAGTATGATATTACTAAAGTTCTCTTTCTTTTTTCAATACAGCTGTACAGTGAGTCTTCTGCAGCTGTTAGTTCATGTATGTAGCACAGTACCTTAGTGTCTGCACAGTCTGTTAAGCCCAGGTCTTCTATGATGGCTTCTACCCTGCTTTTTTTTTCTGAGGATGAGTAATCCTGACGGTTGAGACGCAGGTTGGCACTGAACAGAAGATTCTCCCTTACAGACAGAGTGCCCATTAGGATGTCATCCTGGAAGCAAAGAAGTGAAGTTTAGTATATAGTCAATAGTATAATGCTTCACAAGTATGCATGTGTATGTCTGTATTTGTGTACCTGAACCACATAGGCAGAACTGAGTCTGAGTTCAGATGTGACGACTTCGCCATCAACCATGACTTGTCCTTGCCGCAGTCCAGCAGGGTTTTTTCTACCTGCGATCACATCCAGGAGTCTGACAGAAAAAGAAGGAAACTATTATTCACATGGTTGGGGTTGGACATGTGTGAGATATTGCCTGTGTGTTTACATGCACATGAACAAGTTTCTTACGATGTTTTACCACTTCCAGTGGCACCCATGATCGCATTCATCCCAGGTTTCATGATACCACTGCAATAACCAATCAGAAAACCATGTTAATTTATATGTAGAAAACACTATGAAATAATGAATCAAACTAGAAGTTATTTTTCCAGTTATCGAGATAAACTGTAGCTCTCAAAGCCACATACAAATGTTTACAATAATAGCTGCACCATTTTCATGTCTACTCTTCAGAGACTTACATGTACAACTCATGCAATCAAAGAATTATGTTGAAACATTATCAAAAAAAATCCCTCATATTTACTATTATTTCTATATTATGTTATTACCTGATAGTATTTTGTTGTTGAAACCATTACTGTTTGAATTTTTTTAATTTTCCCCAAGCATTTTCATTACATGTATGGTAATCCAGAATTGGACAACCTTTCACTAGTCATGTATCTCAACATTGTCCTGGGTCACTACACTGATCAACTGGCATGAGTGAATGTCAAATTTTAACAAATACTGTAAGTAAATATAGTAGCATTGAAAAGGGAGCACTAAAACTGAAATGCCTTCTGAGTGTCTTTCATGCTTTGGTAATTTGATTAACTCTCTCTATGCTGCTTGATGTCTGGCAAAGGAACCAAAAGCTGCGATGACAATACCATGGAAACATGCTGGTAATTAAAAAACAGCCCCTTTCTGGCCTAATAGCCTAATGATTCAACAATGTATTATCCATAAAGCATACAGTATTTACATACCTCACATCTTTGAGGATGTATTTTTCAGGCCCGGTCTTGAAGCAGAACTTCGTCTCCCGAACAACATAATGCAGGTTGCTAAAAGTGACAGTTGGCCCTCGTTTCTGGAAATACTCCTCATTGCCAATCTGCTCCTTTACAGACATCTTCAAAAGCAGCAGAGTTACCAGCAGGGAGAGAAAAGGAGTCGGTAAACAGGTATCAAACAGAGGGAGAGGTACACTCCGACACAGAGACCTGTGCAATATGACAGGGACAGAGAGAGACACAGGTGAGAGAGCATGTAATCAGTATGTTTCTGATATAAACTCGTGATCTTTGGACTCCCTTAATCCTCTGCTTATAGAATTGTGACTGCTCTTTCAAAGATAGTGTGCCTAACCCTTACCCTTCAAAGTTGCCAATAAAGCAGTAACTACAACCACGAAGCAACATAAGCTTTACTTTATGATAATAGTTAAATGATAACATATGACAATATGTAACCGAACAGTACACTACTGCTTGTGTAGCAGTATACTTGATGTTATCAATCCATCCATCTATACATAGTTTTATAGGGACTTGTTCTTGACAGACTGTAGATTTTATAGGCAGACAAACACATTTTCACACTCATGGTCAACTTCGACAACTTCAACCACTGCCATACCGTTACAATGATGACTACTACTGATCGGGGGAGTCTATCCAGTTTTGAGTCTGGTTGAGGAGATTCGTTTTCAATAAGCAGCTTACACCTTATAACAAGTCTTGAATCAGTAATTTTAAAGTCAGAACAATTAATATGTAATCCTATCAGAAAACCATACTCGTGAGGGAGTATTATTGCTTCAGCAAGTAGAAAATAGTCTCTGCGAGGGGAAAAGCATCCTCGCAAGGATGATTATTGAGATTTGAAGAGGAAAAAAAGTGACAAGATCTTACTCGTAGTATGTCAGGTTATTCAAAAGGTGATAGGTCATGAGGTTAAAATTTTTTGCACACCCAACTGATAACCATTTCTCTCTTGCCTGATATTGTTATCAGACACACCAAAGGGTCCTCACCAAACATTGGTCCTCTGACACTTGAAAAGTTACATTATTAATTATTCAATGACTATGCTGTAACAACCTTAATAGGCCTCATTACTAATTACTGAATATTTTTAACAACTGTGCGAACTGTACGGTAAATGTTTGATATCGAAATAATAACGACAACAGTGCAAAAGTAAACACCACAGTAAACCAAATACCCAGAAAACGTATGGTTCATATTATACGATGCGGCTGCCCCCTGCCGAACAAGATGCTGTATGGCTGTGCGGCAGGTTCTCGTGGGTCGTGTCGACATGGTAACCAAGGATCCACGAAAATCTCGCGAGAAAAAATAACGTCTAAATTTGGATCTTTTCCTGACCCAAACCAGTATTTTTCCCCTTACACTGGCCACATCCTACCCACAGAGTTGTCATGTTCTGAAGCAAAACTACTTTTAATAAAATACACAATAAATTGTCAATGCGTTCAAATCTCGCGAGAAATCGGCAATTTTGTTGTTCAACATTGAACGGCACTGATATTGACCAATCATCTGGGTGGGTATTTTCTCTTATGTTGTCCAATCAGGCTTCGTGTTCGACACTAAGAACCACCTAAAAAATACTGTAGCCAATCGCTGTCATCATGTCGGAAAACGGGCGTGGTTTATCCAAGAAATTCTTAGGTGTTGTCATCACGTTCCTTAGTTTAGTGTATTTTACACTGGGTGTATGGGCGGATTTTAAAAAATAGTTACAATGCGTGTCATGAACAGGAGTTGTTTATCTTCTTTTTTAACATAACTAAGGATTGTGTGACGTACTTTTCATATATAACTCGGGAGCAAGACAGTTAAGTATCTCCGGAAACCAAAAACACCCAAATACTTCAAACGAAGTCGAGCTAATAGGCTAACGTTACTAGCTAACGCCTAAGTTAGCTATGGAGGAGAGGAAGGAGGAGGGAGAAGCGGAGATCCAAGAGCACGGCCCCGAACACTGGTTTTCGAAGTGGGAAAGGCAGTGCTTAGCAGAGGCCGAACAGGGCGATCCAAATGAGGAGGAGACGGAACAAAGCCAGCAGAAATTGTGGCACCTCTTTCAGAATTCCGCTACCGCGGTAGCACAGCTTTACAAAGGTTTGTAGCCAAGATATCTGAGTTATGGTTGGGTGGCTAACTGTGAGAGCTAACACTAATAAATGCTACCCCGCTAGGTAGCTTATCGTTGGGCGGAGAGAGACACAAAGGGCACTGGCAAAGCTAATAGTCTTGGTCATACGAAGCTATTTCCCAATTGCCTATGGGGGCTTTTGTTTCCATTGTGTTGTTTGGTGTCGAAATGTTTTTTGTTTCTTTTCAAAATTTTGTATCAGCTCGACGATTCCCTCGTTCTTTTCTTGATATCGGAACCCTGTGCAGTTGCTAGCTAACGTGAACCCGCTAGTGACGCTAACAGCTGGTCACAGTGTCAGAATGTGGGACAACAGGGCTGAATCTGGCTCACATTGGCTTGAGTTATTTGAGGTCCTCCAGGGCGAAAGGAATTGATATTGGCCGAGCTTTGGTGGCTTTTAAAACGCCCGTTTACATAGAAGCTTATGTTTTTCAATGCAACCATCCCTTTTATTCTTCCCGTATAGACATAACATGACTCACTAAAATGTTTTTTTTTTCAGCCGTCAACAGTTACCCAGCTCGTCAAAATGGCGATACACAGGGAGGAGTTAACCGACTGCAAAAAAATGTTTGTTTAAGGTCAAAAGCAGTCATAATTAATTTTTGCTATTGCGATGCTGCCTTTGATAAGTAACGGAACAAGGACGTTTTACTCCGACAAGCAAGTCATGGGATGTTTGATGATGTCTACACTGTTCTAAATATCTATAACAAAATGGCGACATGAGTTAAAGTTAAGAAGTATACATGTTTTTGTGCAAATCTCCTTCTGTCCTGCTATGTGATTTGAACACTTCACTTAAATTGTGTTGCTTGTAAATAAGAGCTTCTGCTATCAGCACTAAAAGGAAGCGTCATGACTAGACTTGATCACTGCGTTATTTACTGTTTAAATCAGCTTAGCACATCAGCTGCCAGAAGAAGTCTTTTTGTTTAGTGAAAGACTGCCTTATCTTGCAGTACCTGTAAAGAGCAGTCATTATCTATCCCACAATGTGAAAATCCTGCTCACAAACTCCCTTCAGTGTATGTTCAGAATGTAACACATCTGTTCATCTTTATGAACACTGAACACGGATGAGTCAGTGGCAGAGGAAACCAATTGCACAGACCCTGCAGATTAGATGAGAGGATTTGCAGTCTAATTGAACTTCTGAGAGGATGATTTGAAGAACAGTATGCATGGGCCTTGAACACTAGTGCTCGTGTTGTGTGGCAAATGTAAAGGTACCACTTCTTGGTTTGAGCAGTTTTTTCTTCAAATCCCTGTTCTCTATCTGAAATCTTCATATAGATTATTGCAGAGATTTTGACTCTGGGCGTCTTAAGGCTTTGAAAGGAGTTGCATCTAATTACGCCACTAGCTAGATATTTGTTTCTTTGGACATTTATGACCATTTATTTTTGTCTCTAGACTTGATTTTGAAGAACAGACAATCAACCTTAACAAAGAGAATGTGAGGTCGTTTGCAGCAACAATGTCATTGTTAAGCTATCAAAATCTAACTTACTTTTTAAAATAAATTTTCAGATCGAGTATGTCAGCAGCAAGGCCTCTCTCTCTGGGTGCCCTTCCAGAATGCAGCTACAGCAGTCACTAACTTATATAAAGGCAAGTAATAACTGGACTACTTTCTGTCATCTAGATTACTTCTGATTTAGTTGCATTTTGTTTGTCTCTGTGCAAATGTGAACTTTGGTTGTGGTGTTCTGATTTATTATAAATGTCTGACAACAGAGAGTGTGGATGCCCGCCAACGCAGCTACGACCTAGGCATCCACTTGGGCTACCAACGCAGGAACAAGGATGTGATTGCATGGGTTAAAAAGCGCAGGAGAACTATCAGACGTGAGGACTTAATCAGCTTTCTGTGTGGCAAAGTCCCACCTCCACGGACAGCTCGTGCCCCACCCAGAGTCGCAATGGTGTCTGCAAGCCGACCATCACCCTCAGAGACCGGCAGCTCTGTGGAAACTGACCTACAGCCTTTCCGAGAGGCCATAGCACTGCATGGTATGTCACAATGCCATGTTCGGCGGCAGCCTTTGCAATATAAAAATAAGACGCAAGAGTTTGTATTGTTAACATGACCTCATATTTTCCTCTTCCCCCCTCAGGCCTTAGTGGTGCCATGGCAAGCATTTCTGTGCGTTCTGGTCCTCCTGGTTCCCCGACACACCCCGCCCAGTCCCTCAGCCGTCGTAGGAATGGTCTTCATGACGTAGACCTCAACACCTTTATTGCTGAGGAAATGGCTCTCCATTTGGATTCCACAGCCAATCGTAAACGAGGCCCTGCACCCTGTAGTGACGTCATCACAGACTCACCTACTCATAAACGTAACAGGATGCTCTGAACTTTTCCCACACCACTAAATCCCTCTTCTGTCCTCTGCTTGGTGGCCGACTGGACTGCTGATGAGGACTGATGCCTTGGCCAACCATTAAAAATCTTTCTCCATTTCATCGTAGTTGCGATGCTACAAATAAAAGAACTATTACAAACCCGACATATTTCGCCCCTTTATTTTTCTTTCATTCTCCCCCCTGTGGTCTCATGCATCAACTCCATAGAATTGCTTTATTGTTTTTCTTGAAATTTGCTTTCCTGTTTGTTAGATCCCCCTCAATAGATCTGATGCCTAAGTAAAGACATGTCTCACTTGAAATACTCAAATTGCACAATGTTGTATTTAGACATGTTTTTCAGGGTTCTTTGTGCTTCACGTCTGATGATCAGATGAACCAGGCTGTTGCTTACACTTTAGGAGTTCTCTTCCTCACGTTCTCGAGCACTTCCTCCTCCTCCTCCTCCCCCTCTGTGGAGTTGTGGCCAAAACAGACCGGACAGAAACTCGGACTCCCCAGGAGGTTGAACTGCCTCCCAGCTGTGTGGCTCGACTCAAACCGCTTGTCAGCGTGTGTATCACATTCTGCTGCTGCTCTGTGTTTGCATATCTGACAGCAGAACTGCCACTTACTGTGTTGTACTCGTCTTTGCCTTTGAGAAAGCTGCTACAGTATTTCTGTGCATCAGTGAGTGTGTGATTTTGAGTGAGTGTGCGGATGTGTGTGTGTGTTTGTGGGTGCAGGGTTCTGGCAAATCCAGTACCTACTTGAAGGAATTAATTCCTGTTTTACTTAAAATTCATCCTTTTTTTTCTTTAGTTGTTGTTTTCAGCTTAATCCCAGGTTATATCACAAAGCAGGTCAGTCAGAACGCAGATAGTGATTATCAGCACTGCTAGCTGACACTTTGAACAGTGGGGTTGATGAAGGATGAAAATGCAAGTTTATCTTCAACAAAGATTTTTCCACCTAAGTACCCTTGACCTGAGCTGTTATTTACAATTTTCTATAGACACTTTGACCTATAGGTATTGTAATGTTTACAAAAAATAATCCAAATATGCACTGTGTCCCTTTCAGCATTAACTATGTTTGACTGAGTGCTGGTCTCATCATGTTTGAATTAAGAGCAGTAACAGTGTTTAAAATCTCACATTTAACTACTTTGTTTCTATTTGGCCTATTGATAAGAACTGAATGTGGTGCTTTGTCATCATTTTTCCTTTGTCCTTAAGATTTACAACACTTTCACACTTTCGTTTTCAGCTTGAAACAGAAAATTACAACAGTGCAGTTGTCTAAACTAATAGAGGGCTGTGATATTTTGTTTAACCAACGGGCGGACTGTTGGGTGGGATGTTCTGCAAGGCTTGGGACACTTCTTTTGCTAATTTTACTGCTTTGTGATTTAATCTTGTGTAATGTGTGTAAATAACATGAAGGTGCTGTTATATGTGGTACATATTGTAAAAAGAAGTGCAAATCCATCGGGAAGTCCATGTACAATTCTGACATTAAAGAAATACAAAAGTTGATCTTAGCTGTCTTTTAGTTTTCCGCCTAGTTGGATTTCACATTTTACTAAATCTTTGCATTGCATGCTTGACATGGTCTTATTTCACCGGACATATTTTTACTCTCATACGTGTCATTATTGCAACTTACCATGTCTCAGTTTCAAAAAATGGGATAAAGAGTGCATTCATGTGGAAAGACCCGAGAGTTTCAGTTATCATCTCTCGCAAAGTGCCTGTTCAGTCAAAATATTCCTTATTCCAAGATTCTTTGTTCCTTTTTAACTTTCTAGAGCTTGATATCCAGAAATTATTTAATCCCTGAATGAACTTAGTAGTTGAACATCTCAATTTGTTAACCAAACTTTGACTGTAGAGTAGACTAACTGCTGTATAGCAAAGTTCTGTAGGAGCAGGTTGTCGACAAAACAGTTCAACTTTGCCAACACATGGGGGCGACACAGACTACTTTGTTCAGCTTTGTGTAAAAAGCTCTCAAAACAAAAGTGGCTTGGAGAGCTAAACACATTAATTAGGACCTAAACACCGCATTAACTGGAAGATAATCAAATATTGAGCTTGCTAACAACATTTTGAGCAGTGCCGTCTCATTAAAATAAATATCCTAAAACTCTCCTTGTGTCCTTCAAAGACATAATTTGAAGTATTTTCTACACACCTAGAGGCCTTTTTCAAAGACAAATCAAAGATATTCAACGAACGTAAAAAGTAAAAGTAAAATGTAAAATGTAAGGGG
>JAUZTA010000024.1:6427582-6438609 GCA_034780835.1 Ctenochaetus striatus
CACACACACACACACACACACACACACAGTGTGAGTTCACAGATACAGACACACACAGGACTTTTAAACAGTGTCTCCCTCTCTGTCTTCCTGCTGTAAATCCCTAAGATGGCGGTCATGGCTGTCACTGACGTCAGCACGGTGCCAGTCAGCTGATGACAGTGTCTCCTCCGCTGTTACAGGTATGTGACTGACTTCCCCTGTGATGAAATGAAATCCGACAGATTAAAAAGGAGGTGGACAGCCGGAGAGCCAACAGGGGAGGGTGGGGGGGGGGTGCAGTAATATCTCGTAGAAGTCAAATCTTTGTCCGTGCCGTCACACTTCTTACAATTCTGATTTGACGGCTGCCACCATTCACCATCCCTGTGATTTCCTTCCTTCTGTTCATTCTCTCTGTTCGGCAGCTTCTCAGTCTCTTTCTTCTGCACACTACTGTATATCTTTCTTTCTCTCTCCTCCTCCTCCTCCTACGCGCGCCCCCTCACCTCTTTTCTCTCGCCGTTTGATCAGTGGAGCAGCATCTCAGCAGGAGTATTTAAGGAAAGAGAAGGCTCCCCTGCTTTATTCTCTCTTTCCTTCCCCTCCGTCGTACATCTCTCTGTGTTCCTGTTAGCATCTCTCCTCTATTTTCTTCTCACTTTAATGGGTTTTTTTTCCCTTTTTCACTTCTCCCTTAACACACTTTCTAATCTTTTCTCTTCCAAAAAGTCTTCACAGTGGATTTGGAGCAGTAGCCACGACGCATGTACTCGCGTCTTTCAGTGTGTGTGTCTCTTGGTGTGTGAACAGAGAGGGTGAAGTAGTAGTGTTTAATTACACAGCAGGAGGGTTGCCTCTGAGTCACTCAAACTAATCCGGCCTGAAGGTGCAGCTCCGGAGACCTGCATTGTGTGTGTGTGTGTGTGTGTCTATTCTTAAAGGTCTCAAATGTGTGTAACTGTGTGTTTAAATTGCAATACTTCATTTTATTAATCATCTCATCATTTATTTTGCAGTTTTCATAGATCAAACAAAAACTGACCCAAAAATCTTCTTCTTTTAGCTGCCTCTGGCCTTTTCATTGAATATAATAAACAAGAATAACTTAAAATGTTGCACTGAATGAAACATGTTATATGTTTTATTACCATGAACCAAAGAGCTATAGTTTTTTTTTTTATTCCACACAGTAAACACTGACTAAGACTCACTAGAGTATCTGATGTATTTACGTGCCGGTAAAAATAGTCACTGACAACTGCTCTATTTACTCCTGTCTGGGTTATTTTAGCTAAAAACTACACTACCCAGCTGTGCAGGAAGTTGGAGTAATAGAGTAAGTGGGGTAATTGGGTAAGTGTCGAGGATGGTTGACTCTGTCAGAACTGTCTGAGTTTGGTAAAAAAAACAAACAAACCCTGAACTCGCAGCTCTGCAACTGAATCCAGCCGAGGATCCGCGTCCGACCTTTTCAACTCACTGAAACAGACAATCTGACATCCACACCGCTCTGCAGTTAGTGGCTGCGAAGAGCCGAGAAAATAAGATGAGCTTGAACTTTGCTCTTTTTTTTAGCTTTAATTTTTCAGAAATGTGTTGACAGTGAGCAAAGCTGCCAGAAAGAGCGGAATGAAGAAAACTGTAAAGTTACTCAAGAGGAAACAAACTGAGGAATCAGTGTTAGCAGTTTGCAGCACTTTGTATGTACATATTTTAAACGGCGTGACACGCTGAGTGTCTTCGTCAACGCCGCGCCCTGAGTTAGGCTGTAGAGTATACAGCGCATTATGGTATATAAGCAGAATTTGTTTCTTAGGGTTGAATCCCCACGTCGAGGCTCGGGAGACGAAACACAAGGCAAAATTGTTCATCGGATGCGACAACTGCTCTCACTGAGCTGCAGAATGACGCCTGACAGCCTCACACACCTCATCAAGTATTTACTGCAAACTATGTTTCATGCATGGCTGTCTGCTTGTGCTGTACGTCTGTCTTTATGTGTATGCGTGAGCGTGTGTGTGTGTGTGTGTGTGAATGTGTGTGTGTGAATGTGTGTGTAAGACAGAAAGTGCAGTTGAACAACTCTTGATAAGAGCAATACACCGCCAGAAGAAGATAGCAGTGTATCTTTTTCCTCTTCCTGACACAGGCAGACACACACACACTCACACACGCATACAAATACACACATACACACACACACAAGCGCACACGCACGCGCACGCGCACGCACACTAGGCCTTGAGAGTTCAGCTGGCTCTGCCCAATGCCGTGGGCAGTGAGCCTTTGTGGGGCACTGCATTGTGGGTATTGTTAGATACCAAGGCTGTAAAGAGCGTGAAGATAGAGTGAGAAAATAAAAAGAGAAAAAAAAAAGCATGAGAGTGACTGACAGCACAGATGTAAAGAGACAGAATAATGTAACGACTCTGAACCAGGAGAAAAATTGTTTTTAACTGTAAACCAGAGGTGGTGTTAGTTTCATTTTTTTACTTTTTGTTTTATTTAGGAAAAGCATTTTGCCAAAAAAGCAATTTTCCTTCCACAGAAAATACCCGTTTCTGATTGGCTGTCAGGTGTCTGTTCGGTTTTGCACCGACTGGCTGCAGTTTCATCAGAGGACAACTTCAACGACACAGCGACTTTATGTCCTGATTCTGGTCTGAGTGACGGTTTTGCTTGAGTGCTTACGTTGAAGGACGGATGAGTGAAAGAGCAGGAACGTGACGCAGCTCCTTAATGTTTTTTAACCTTCATTAAACCGGGATAAGTCCTATCGAGATCATAAAACTCAGTGTGGCTAAGACAGGCAACACCACAACATAAAAAATAGTTAAAAGAAACTGCAAAAAGATATAAAACAATGTTGCAAAATAAAATATCTTAGCAAGCAAAGTGCAGTTTAAATCTTTCATCCAAAGACTTTAAAGTTGCTTAATAGTTTAAAAAAGTTTTTTATGTGTGTGGTTTTTTTTCATAAACAGATGTTTGATATCCTTCATCCAGAAAGATGACACTTTTTTATTACAGCCATCAGCTTCTGGTAATGTTCATCACCAAAGAAAAAAGGCTCCAGGATAGTTTCTTCTTAAAATTTTATGAAAAATAATCATCCCTTTAATCTCTGTCAGGTCTGAATCCGGAGTGAGAGATCTTTTTGAATTTAAACGTGAAGTTCTTGAAGATCTGCCCAGCCTTTTGATCCAGAAGAAGACTGATCTTTTAGTTGATCAGAACAGTGACAGAACAGATTGTCGAGGAAAAAACACGGTAAAATGAGTAAATTGCACAAATGAAGCGTTTTGATTTGACATTCTCGTAATGGGATGGGGCCACAGAGGGAGCACTTAAAAGGTATTATGGTTAATCTTTAACTCTTCCCAGTGGTAATTAAACCAATTAGGAAACTCTAAAATTAGGAAATTATGTTTTTTGGTATTTGGTTTTTGCAAAAAACTGTTATTTCCAGGTGTCTCTTAAACAGGATTATGACAAAGACCTCGGTAATGTCAAGCGCTCCGGTGCTGCAGTCAATGGAAATGGATTTCACCCATTAAAACGACATGTCAAATGTGGGATGTCGATAGCACAATCCCATGTGATGAAGTGGAGGAAGGGTCAGCCTTTCACAGCCTCTCCTGATTGCTAAGAGGTCCCTGATACGCTCTGTTCTCTTTGCTGCCCGGGGTTGCTCATTTTCCTTCACAGCCACAGGTGTCCCACTGAGCCAGGTGTCAACCCAAATGCCAAACATAATCAACACCTCTAGGTGGTCTTATAACTCACATGTCATCCATTTCTTTTTTGCTTCCAGCCAAACCCTGGGAGAACGTGTTCAATACGACGCCTGATTTCCATGTAGTCTCGTCTGCCTCAGTGCAGACATTTAAATAACTGGAGTTCCTTTGTGTTGGAGAGCAGCGTGAAATCACATACCGTTCTCCCATCCAGTCGCTGGATTTGTGTTATGTTGTTTTGTTTCTTTTGTCTCGACAGCTGTGGCTCACACCAGAGCTGACCACACAAGGAAAGCAAACAAAACACTGCATGTCTTAGAAACGATACGGATGGCTGGACATTGTACTTGTACCAAGAAAGTCAGGCAGAAATCTGCACTGTCTTCGTGTCCCGTGAGGATTAGAAGAGTGGCCTTTGGCTCCGGAGCCAACTGGCTTATGAGTGGAGCAGGAGCAGCTGGAAAGAAGAGAAAAATGAGTCGGACGCTGGACTTTTTTTCATGGATGCCATGAGGTTGACATCGCTGTGTTTTCGGTGAAATTCATCAACAACTCTTGGATGGATTGCCAAGATTGGAGCTCACTTTCATGGGGCTCTCAGGGACTTTTGCGATCCCCTGGCTTTTCATCTTATTTTCCCAACACTTCACCAATTTCCTGCAACTTGCAAGCAGGAACACAATGAACACCTGTGTTGCAAACAGCCTTTGAGCTTCCTCCCCTGCAGAGGAAAATGGCTACTGTTTTAATACGATCTACATCCATATATTGAGAGCAATTTCAGTGTCACTGTCCTAGTAAAACACTCTTTTGATATGTGGACAGAAGGATGCAGGAATTTAATCACCGACCCTTTGATTAATGTCCGACCTGCTCTGGCGCCTGATGTACAGCCTCCCTGGCAAGGAGCGAAGGACGGAGAGGGGATTAATAAGGGTCAGAGAGATTTTGCAAACCTTTTCTTTCATCGACAAGAATATAATAATCTAAATTGAGCAACTACTAAAAAAAAAGTGGCACAGAACAGACAGGTAATTACACCGGCAACAGCAAGCTGTCACAGGAACAGCACAGAACAGATCAGCACACATCATGATCGACTCGATACACGAACAGCAACGTTATTTTCTATCAGGGAAGCACGTGTCGTCTAACATTTTAGTCTCGGCCGTGAAAAAAAAAAGCCTCCCACAGTCTGTGTATCCCAGCTGACTGGGACAAATAATGTCACTGTGATTAAGTAAGAAAGATCCGACACAGGCTGAGTACTTCCCACCGGCAGCAGACATTACAGCCAGCATGAAACTCCTCAAACACCTCGGACAGCTCCTGCACCGGCACCACGGATAGAGACACAGATACAAACCTCTGTGCCGTCCTCTTCAGCAACATTAAACTAAACAAGGCTTGGACATTTTTTATGTGATTACAGACACAAAAAGAAAAATGAATTTTAAAAAAACAGGTCTGAAAAAAGCAAAGGATGTATATTTTATTGCTACAGTCGGAGAAATTCATGCATAAACACACATCCAGTGTATATAACCGGACCGGGACATGCATCATCCCCAGTGCTTCTTTTTTTAAAAAAAAGGGAAGAAATACTTTATGCTCTGTGCCTCCTGTTGAGTCTCCAGTTTGTTTTTTCCTCCCGATGTGAACATAATTTCATACACGTCTGTACAAGCCTTCTTCTTATACTGAAGACTTACAGGCTTTTCCCGTCCCATGCGATGCTCTAAAGAGTAAGTCAAAGCAGCAGAGCTAACCTCAACTGCATGGATGACTCAATTTTTAATCATCTATGTGGTTACAGCTAGATAATTCATGGCCTAAGTCAACAGTGCTAAAAGTCGGTCAGTTTACTCAACTGAAAAACATGTTTCACACTGACAACCACTTTAACAAATTGCTAACTGTTGCGCTGCTACGCTAACCTGGGCTGGTGATTAATCCTCACTCTAAGTTTCGCATGTTCCTAACCTACTATATCTCCATATCTGTGTTGCATTAGATACAAGTGTGTGTCCCAATGTTCTTTAGATGTGTGTGATGTTCCCAGTCTCTAGATGTGTGTGAGGATAACTCACCAGCTTGGCCAGATCACTGTTTTACTTCCGGATAAGCTGAAGCTGAGCTCAGTCGAATTCCCTAGAGAGCCTAAACTTGCTTCTTTTTTTGTTTTCTTACTATCAAAACGGATGAATGTTTTAAGTTTGTGTGAAAAAAAAAACAAAAAAACTCTTTGTATCAGTCTGTTTTATCTCCTAGAGGCTTTTTCAGTGTGGCATCCTGTGTGTCCTCTTCAACTCAAACCCGGAAGTCTTTCTCTCCTCCTCTTCTTCTCTTCTTCATGGGAATCTTGCACTTAAATGAGTCACAAGACAATAAACACACACAGTGAGGAACTGCTAGATTTTACTACAAGTTTGTTAAAATTAGGCAAGAAGCGCAAACCTTTAACATGCCCTGTTTTCAGAAAGATTTTAAGTTACTGTATGTTAACAGTATTAACAGTATCTTAAGTTGAATTTTTATAAATATACAAAAAAGAAAACAAAGCAAAAAACAATATTTACTTGTTCTAAAAGAGTCATTTAATTGATGATTTTAACATTGTTGTTGTGCTGGTTTATAGATAGCAGCCTATGACATCATTGCTTCATCGTCTAAACACTTGCACCTTTTTTTCATTACTTCAAGGATCACAAAGAAAATTTGTCTTGTCCTTCATTGACATATTTGTACTTGCCTGTGATTTACTGTTAAATAAGCTGAACTGAAGCTTCTGCCGTCCTCCTTTCTCACCTGCCAAACTTGGATGAAATGTGACAGAGAGGTTTACCTTCTCTGGGCCGCAAATTATTCTCACAGCTTTGATTTTGCTCCGCGACAAGATGACAAACACACGAAAAAATGATTGTTGATGGTTGCACCGATCACTCACAAGGTCAGTAATTTTGTAAACAGGAGTGTTTGAAGAGAGGAAACTGCCGCTAAATTACAGGCAGACCTCTGACAAACAACTGTTTTCAGGAATTAAGGAGAAAAACAGCGAGATTTTATATTAAAGCAACCTTTTTACGTGGAGTAATGACTAATATATTACCTTTCTTATGGATGTCAAACTCAATACGCCTGAAACAAAGAGAGCAAAAAAAAAAAAAAAAAAGCCTCTGAATTTTGGGACATAGTTTCACACATCACTCATCTCTCTGCTTCACAAATGCACAGGCTGTCCTCATTTGTCTGTCATGGGGAGTTATGGTTGGGGGGTTGGGGGGTGATGCTGAGGGGACGATGCCCAGCGGCAAGCACTTTTCCCCCAGGGAGGCCTGAGTGCCTCTCTCTCTTTCCCGCCTTAAGCTTCATCATTTATAGAAGAGACAAAATAAAACAAACACAACAAAGCGACGTGAAGTGTTAGAGCTGCGACTCTCACATCTACACACACACTCTCTCATACATGGAAAGGGGTAGCTGGAGATGCACACAGAGCAGAGTTTGTCCAACTCCTTGTTCCTGCCTCCCATCATCCCTCAGCAGGCGGCAGTCAGGTGGAAACCTTCTATTAGAATAACACCAATGCTACACACTGTGTATGTGTGCGTCAGACTGGATGTAACATTAACGGTGTGATTAGCCAGGTTATTAAAGCTAAATTTACTCTAAATGTTCTGCGTCTATTTCTGCACCTGGAAGTACCCTGATTAGCATACAGCTATTAGCAAAAGGCATAGCCTGGCAGACCTATTTATGTGTGTGTGAGAGAGAGAGAAAGAGAGAGAGAGAGGGGGGGAGAGGAAGTGAGGCAGGGACTAGTTGTCATCAGTCATGCATGACATCTCTCTACGGTGTGCTTGTTTGAGATTTAAAGCTTTCTACCAGGGAAGCCATGTTGCCTTTGTTGCTCAAACTGAGCTGAGTGACAGAGACTGTGCTGTCACTCAAACATCATCTGTCAGCTGCTGCTAAAGCCAGCAGAAAGTCCACCATCAGAGGACGTTTAGCCTGGATAAAGGGACACCCCAGCGATTTAGTATTTGAAGACTTTCGAGGTGTAGATTAAAGGCAAGATGGTTTGAACAGAGAGCATCAGGGGCTAAGACTGTCTGGCTTTTAGCGCTTTATGAAAAATGTGCTGTTTCTATAATGTAATGGTCCCCTTCTGCCTCCAGGCAGCCTATGAGATGACACTGGTGACATCACAAGGGTTTTTATCTCAGAAATGGAATAAAAGCATGAGATTACTCACCTGTTTTCACATGTTGACTTGAGCATCTCATGAAAAATACACAGATTTTCTGTTGTTTTTCTTGTTTGTTTGTTTTTTCCAAGCTAACCGGCTTTCTAACACCGCAGGTTACATTCAGAAACCAAAGCTCTTGTCCTCACTGCGGAGCACACATGAACCCTGAGGCTCCGCGGTGAGGACAAGACTTCTGTGTGCAGCCACATGGGGCTACTTAAGCTGACCATTGACAGTGGATACGAATCACAAGCTGCTTATTGGTTCAGTCAGGATGTTTCTTTTTATATTTCTACAGGTGTTAAACACAGAAGGTGTGACATGTTGGTGTGGAGGATTCAGAGATGTTTAAAGGCACTTTTGATGTAGTTGAGTAAATTAAACATTAAAGTTCTTGATGCAGATGTTATGATATTAGTCTTATCATTAAATCACACAAAACAATAAATTTATCCTAACGCAGGTGAAATAAAGACATGCAATATAAGAGGTACTCTGCCAAAGTTTTTAGCATATTTCAGCTTGTTTTTAGTTTTCAGACTTCAGCTTCACCTCAGCACTGTTTCCACACACAGCAGGAGGCAGCTGCTGCTCAGCACCGAGCAGCAAACAAACAGAGTTAGCAGCTTCCTGGAGAAGAGAGCGGAAGAGCTTAATAACCAAATATTACAGTGAATATTTGACTGAAATTTGTCTGAAACTCGACTCCAAATGAATGATAATCGTGCTCTTCATCTTCTCTGTGTGTAAACAGGCAACTGTTTGCCATCAGAGCAGCCATATCACTTAATGATAATGTGTCTTTCTCATGTTTACAGCTTGTCCTGCTGCCCCGAAGTGACCAAAAATAAAGTAATATTACTTTAATCATTGATAAAAAAAAAGTAAAATTCACATGTCCCTTTTTAAGCTTGACTCAAGAGGTGTGTTGTGAGTGTGTGTGGTTGTGTGTGTAAGACCCTACAGCTTTTAGTAAGAAAATGGAAAATAAGTCAGAGTGCACTTTTGTTTGCTGGCAGATTTTTCCTGATTTTCACATGAAAGTCTATTTACAGATCTAAGGGAGCACTAATGCATGTGTGAAAAAGTTTCATAAATCATCTTGTGGCTCCAGAACTGCGTGTAAAGTAAATCACCTAAAGTGATGCCACTTGAGTCTGCATTAGTTGGGGCTGCAGAAAATTTTTAAAAAATGGAGTCGTGGAGTTTAAGATTATAGAAGAGCAAAGTTGCTTATCAGACATCTGTAGCCCATGTTTTATCCTTGTCTTGTCTTATCCTTATCAGCAGGGATGCACCGATACCACTTTTTTTCAAACCGATACGATACCAATACTTGGATCTGAGTACTCACTGATACTGATACTGAGTACTTACGCCATTACACATTAAGATACTTTGAATTTTTATTTTCCACAGATATTGTCTGTTATTTGAACAAAATTCCTCAGTATGTTTCTCTTGTACATGGGTGACTGTCACAAGTTTCACTGCAGCACAAAAACAGATTTAACAAAATTGTCATATACTGACATTTAACATTAGTGCTTCTATAAACATGGCACTGCCTCACATACTGTTAAAATCATCGTCAATCCACTTTGCAGTCAGGCTGATGAGAGACACTGGGCTGACACTGCTGCTCCAAATGTCCGTGGTGAAGCTTCAAGTTTTAACATCATGCAACAGGTTGTGGATGTGTTTCTTCACAAAGTCGTGCAGCTTCGGTCGCACTGTGTCTGTGATATGGGTACAGCTAGGAAATCTCAAACCTCGGCTCCAGTATGCAGAGAAGACGCCAGAATCCCAAATTATCGACCATGGACAGTGGCTGGTCATCCAGGGCAATATACTCGGCAAGAGCATCTGTGATTTTGACCGCACGTGGGTTGTCTCTGGACATTTTCTCCTGCTTAACCAGCATCTGCTGCAAAGTTGGCTGTCTCTTGTCGGTGTCGCGAGTGAGCTCCTTTTATTCTGCGTCGTGCTGGGATTTCAAATGTTTAATTAAGTTGCTTGTGTTGTAAGCGGTAGATTTTGTCCCTCCTCTTGAGAGTTTTGCTGGACATAATTTGCATTCTGCTTTGTTTTTGTCGCTCTCATTCAACTGAAAATAATTCCACACTGCTGACATGACTCCTCGCTGCCCACTTTACAGCAGCCTGCAAACTGCAGGCTGCTGTAAAGTGGTATCAGTGTCGTGGTATTGGTGGCAATTTTATGAGTAGGAGTAGGAGTACTCATGCCCGACCGATACCTGATAACGGTATCGGTATCAGTGCATCCCTACTTATCAGCTAATGTAACTGCTACAGGCTCTCCAACTGGACCACTGTTGGTCAAATTGCATCGTGGGTAGAGTTCAAATTAAAAAAGGGATACATCACAATGAAAATGTGAGAGAATCTGGGCTGATTCACTGCTGTTGATTTTTTTTTTCTGGTGTTAGCAAATAACATGATGTTGAACAATAAAGGTGGAACTTAACTGCGAGGGCAATGAAGCACCCAGACAAATTACAGAGCGCACACGCTAGAGTTATCATGAAATTCATCTTCATTAAAAGGCAGCTATAAACCACATTACTGTAAACACAGCAGCGTTACAGCATTTAATCCAGTTCTGTGGTGAAGTGAATAACTCTGTGCTCCGTCTGCACAGTCTGCACAGCAGCCGCTCAGCATCTTGGACAACGTTAGCTTTTCCCACAACTAACAGTGCAGCGAAGAGGCTGCTCTCCACTGCCGGAGACATGAGGTTAACAACACAGCGCAGGAAATGGACTTGAGCGCTCCACTCATTTTAAATCATGTATAGAAATAAAAAAAAAACACATAGGCCCATCAAGGCGTATCGATGTGCAATCGAACTGTGAGGTGCCTGGAGATTCTCACCGCTAACTGTGAGTAATGTAGGTGCCAGAATTCGACAGAAAACATAAAAAAAATCTTTGGTTCTGCAGCATCAATATTTAACTTTCCATTCTGCCTCCAACAGCGCAAGAAGAGCATTAAGCAATGCTGATAAAGCATGCTTTATGCAATGGATGGATGGATGGA
>JAUZTA010000024.1:6522532-6533271 GCA_034780835.1 Ctenochaetus striatus
CTGGCAAAACATTTGAACAATTTATTATTAATGTAAGTGAAGACATTTATTAATCCACTAAATTTCTGCGATTGCCGTTAATAAATTAAGAAAATAAAAGTAGTGATATGACATTTTTTTAGCCAGACACATTTTGAATGTGCAAGTATCCATTAAACTATGACATCTGAGTAGTTCTTATATAATATCATAGAAGACTTTATGCAGCTGTATTTAAAACTGTCATGGTTCATGTCATTTAGAACATGATGGTTATATGTCGCAATATTACTAGAATATTGATTGATACTTTAATATGGATTAAATGTAAGATCGATCTAGTGAGTCAGTTTGCAAAAAAATGTAAAAACGTTGCCATAAAGCAGCTCACTGTTTCTTTCTTTTGCCACCAAAAGTCTGAAACAACCAGAAATATTTAAGAAATAGATATCACAGGATAAACATTATGGCAATATCTAATTTTTGTAGGAAGTACAATTCACCATCTGGTAAGAGTGAGACTGATTTGAAAAAATATTAGAATATTTTCCACTTAGAGATGGGAGCGAGCATCTCTTATGCTCATGGTTGTCATTAATTAAGACTTCAATAGTGTATTTCAAATCCACTGCTGATAAAGCCCGTGAGAGACCTGAAACACTCCATCTTTATATCCATCTCATCTAGCAGCTGCACTATTTTATGATCCTATCACTGTTTTTTAAAAGTCCTAACAGAACATTAATGTAAAAGAAAGATCTACTCCACAGTTAGTTTCAACTCAAAAAGTAATTCCTGAAATATTGCCCTTTAAAATTATTTAGGTTGATGGTCAAGTCACACTTTTGATTACAGCTTTCCCAAAGCCTCCAACATGGGACCTGTCCTTGATCATACATCTCTGGGCACTACTGTGTGGTCAACATATGTTTTTTGATGTGTTGCTCATGGCTGTTAAAAACTGTGCTTGGCAGGAGGAGACAGAAGCTTCAAATGTTCCCACATCACCAGATGCCCAGTCTGGCTGAAACAGCACCTGTCACCAGCATGGAAGGGGGCTTTATACCTGGTGTAATATATTTTGGATGATTTGTGGATGTTTTGGGAATATTTCTGGCCACTGCATCTTACTGCCTGGCAGAGTTCTCAACAAGATCATGCAGGGAAAAAATAATATAAACTGACCACAGGCTTACATACTGAAGCATGGAGTGATCAAGTTCCTATTCATGTGGAAATCAAATATAATCTTATTTGATTATGCCTCAGGATCCAAATAAACACAGAATCAAGTGCACTCTGGTTGTCTTCAAACTTAACAATCTTTTAGGATCATGTAATACTTCATGGGCAATTATTAGTATGCAAATGTGCTTCACATTAAGAAACCATCAACACATACTGCAAGTTTCTAGTTTTTGATAACATATTTACTAAACCACTGTGTGTCTCCAAGGTGAGAAGCATAAAAATATACATATATACATATAAATATACATGTACATTTATCAAGACTGGGGTTTTATAAAAATTGCTGTTGCTATCTTAAAGACCATTTGATTGATTAAGTAGTAAGTTATAAAGCTGTTGTAAAATCACAGCACACAGTGCTTCACATGTGGATGAACAACATATTAAAAAAACAACAGCAAAATCAATGAAAGTGGAGTTAGAGCCTCAGGAAGTCTTTTAGGTGCTGTGCTGTACAGATTGAGATAGTAAAGGGACCCTCGACTGAGGCAAAAACATGTAAAAGCAGTCTAAGCAAAAGAAATGAAAGCATGAATGACTTTTATGAAATCAATAATAGATAAAATAACGTAATCATAATACCATTACATTGTTGGGTCAATCTAAGGGATAGGGCAGGGTTAATTGCAATTTGTAGTTAAATCAGCAGTATGTAAGACTTGGCTACCAGTTGAAGGTCACATCAACCAAAAGGGGGGCGGAGTATCACCAGAGTAAACACTATTTGCTGCATATTTTACTCTTTGCAGTATCTCTCCATTGTTGCAGCTACTTATTGAAGAAAAGAATCGTGAAGCGAAAGAGGAGCGAGTGGGATGTCAAATGGAAAATCAGCGTGTGGATCCAGAAAATTTTCACATCTAACTCGATGAATCGGGATTATTTGATTTGTTGAAACAATTGAAAGAACTATCATAGTGAGTTTTAATTTTACTCTCTTGAGTTTGAATCAAGTGTGTTTTACAATGCGTTAACAAGGCATATAAGCTCGCCTTAGGGCTGTTTCAGACAAGAGAAGCATTCACCGCAGGTTTGTGCAGCGGTGTGGGAGTGTCAGCAAAATTGCAAATGCAAATTAAGTCTTTGTACTCTCTTGTGGCAATGTTGTTCATGTCTGTTTGGTCTAATAGGCTGATCAGCTGATTGATGTGACAAACTTGTTGTATTTGTCTGACTGTGCTTCAACTTCCTTTTTTAAAACCCCTGCAGTACGCACTGTCGCAGCATAAACAGACTACCCACAGTAAAATGATTAAGAGAACTTGCATTTGCACCTAAATGTCTGGTGTAGTCAGAATAAAGCCTTTTTCTGCAAAGAGAAAATCAAATTTAGGTTTATGGTTCTATTTTTCTACTCAGAAAGAAATAACATGTAAGAGTTTCCCTTCCTTGAGATTTGTGAGGCTACTGTTTATTATTAGAACAAAAAAGGTAAACGAGCTTGTTAAAGGCACTGAACATTGCCGCATTCATGCAGCTGAAACTGCTGTGGGGGTTGCAGCTCAGCTACACTATCAGACTAACAGACTATTTTGAGGTACAAATTGGTAAAATAAGATTGCCAGTGCTAGCTGGTTAGCATGCTAATTTCATTAGATATCTCTGCATAACAACACAAAGATGCCATTTACATTATGTCAAAATGTCATTTCCTTATATTCTATTCTGAGGTTATGGCAGAATAATAAATGTTGACTAAAAGGCATGAAACTGTTTCCATAACAACAGCTAAACCTAGAGTGTCTGGATGACCATATGGACCCTGTACATTTTAAACACTGCACTTTGCATTCTGATTCATTGCTACAGATTGGGTAAAAAGATTTTATGCAGATTTGAAAATAGTTTTAGCAACACTCCAAAATGTTACATATAGCACCTTTAAATTCTTGCATACAAATTACACATTTCACCTTTATAACCCTTTCTAGAGAAGGAAATCACCCCAACAATTTTAAAGGTCACCTGCAGTAATTACTCTGTTCACTTTTCAGGATGTCTAAAACAAACACATTATAGAAAGGTATAGATGACCTCTTTCTTTCTGAAGGAAAAATAAGTGGAGCCCATGTAGCTGTATTACTTTCCTGGAACACACCTTGTCTGCTATTTGTCTGCTTAATTTGCATGATCGCAGAAATGAGACAAAAGACTCCAAACAAGAAGCACACTGGCCCAAAAAAGCATTTTTCCACAATGCAATTGCCAGTAAAGAGCAGAACTAAAATGGTGAATACATGAGAATGACAAACACTCTGAAAAAGTATTTTGTACAATCAGAATTTGATCTTTTTGCTCAAGTAACAATTGCTAAGTCCAGTCTAACAAACACATGGACACAAGTACGCAGATGCATGAGAAAGCCTGCAGAGACTATTTTGGCATACATAGCAAGTAAGAAACTTTTATGGAACAAATGGGCCGCAATGTTGAAGCAAAGTACTCAGTTTTTCTCGCTTCACAGAAAGAAATTGGACCAGACTGGTGTTGGCCAAAATTTAAACCCCCTGCAGTTGTAGCTGAACTTGTGTTTCTGTCTTGAGACTTCACTAAAAAAAAGGAGACATTCTTACACACAGCTCCAAAAACAACAGCAATGAGAAGGTTTATGGTGTCAAATTAAGCTTAATGTTGTAATTGAAAACACACACACACACACACATACACAGAGTAGGAGTTTCATTTTAACCAGAGTTACTTCATTTAAATGCCTGCCAATGTTAAGCATGAGCTCCTTAACAAAACAAGTGTTTTTGGCCTGTAACTCTTGAATTCATTTACAACCTTTTCCCCTACTCGTAACAGTTTTAAAAGGACTCTTTAAATCAGAGTCAATGTTTATGTCAACACTCTTCCTAAAAGTTAGATAAAAATATATTTTTAAATTAAATGCACATTTGATGAAAAATAATATTGGGAAGATGCTGAGGAAATTTTTCCTGTTGTTGTTGTTCTGTAACTGACCGATTAAATTCCTGACAGACTTAACATTATTTGCACAGTTAGTGCTGACGTTCTTTTTCATAATAAAGCTGATGGTCTATCAAGAGAATTTCAATAACTCTTCACACCCTCTTTTGGAAAGACAATAATGGTACTACAGGAGAATATAATACATCTGCTCTAACAAGTACTACTGTTGTTAACGAAAACACCTACTGTGCATTACTGTGCATGCACAGTGTGTGGTACTATCTAAATAATTGTAAAATCTGTATCAATTATCTCTGTAATTTATTGAGCTTATTATGCCTTAATGTACATAATACATAAAGTGGAGTAGGGATATTTTTTAATGAAATCAGTCGCTGACAATGATCCCTTTTGGACACCAATGGAATTGTGAAATAGTACTGATATCTTTGTGTGAATGATCTGTTCCTTATGCCCAAGAAAAACTGAATTAAATTGGATTTAGAAATTGGATTTAGAATGCTAAAAAATGTTTTAAGTAGGACAGCTCTGTATCAGTCTGAACCAAAATCTGGTGTCTGCAAGAGCATAAAATTGGAATATGGATTTTGGGTGCTAAGTTGGCCGAAATGACAGGTCAAGGCTGGCCGCACTTAGGCACCTCTTAAGCCTCTTTTTCAAGCTTGGAAAAACCCTCAGACTGACAGAGTGTAAAAGCTACCATTAAGGGTAACAACTTAGCCTCCTAAGAAGCTAGAAATGTTCTCACTCTCAGAGCCACATGTTGTGCTTAATACTTATCAATCTAATTCAAAAGAATACTATTCAAATCGACACAGTGGGGGGTTACTTTTCAAAATGAAACATCCACCATCTTGAAAGCTCAAGCTTTCAAGTGAAAGATAAATGCTGACATCAAAGGAGAGCACATCGGTGTGCACCTTTTTCTACAAAGACTATCAAAATTGGGGCTGTATTTTTTTTGTTAAAAGGGGGCATGGAAATTTAAAAGAGGCACTATCAATTTTTTTCTAATTAAAAAATAGTCAAATATCGGTGTATTTGTGGCTTGTTTTGATAAAATTACAGAAAAAATGTTAAACTGTTTCTGTCTCCTTACTCTCATCAACCTCATGAGTGACCACAAATGGTATCTGCTTCAAGTGAGACGTATTTAGACTTACACTCATCAGGTATCTACAGACACATCTTAAAGTAAATGCAAATGTTGCTCCATGGAGCCCCAAAGAAACTACATATTTTTTAATACCATAATGTTTGCCAGCAGTTAAGTTCTTTCGAAATTAAATTGTTGATTACTAAAGAAAATAAGCTCTGTGACTAGCAAAGTTTAGCATACTTTGTTTTATTTTTAACTTTGTATTTTGTTCAACAAGAAAATCCTCACAAATAAACACCACTTATGATTTCTGAAGTGTAAATATGATGTGGAACATGCTGTCTAAAGCCAGCATCTTTAAAGGACCTTCACCGTGCCTGCGTGACTTCATCGTGACCAGCACCAAGCTTCCTACTACACTATACTATACACACATTAACTTGATTGGTTAACAATTTGGAAAGATTGAGTTGAGATTATATGTTAGAGAGCAAAAGGCTGTAAAGGCAAATAAGTAGATGACCTCCAGTGTTTGGGCATGATGATGTTAATTGTCTCCAGCAACTTCTGTTGCCTCATTTAACCCCTTATTAGTAGCCACCTTTTAAAAGCCAGCTAAAAGCTTGAAAAACTACAAGTGAAGTATTTAATGCTATACTTAATGTTGCATGAAAAAAAAGCATTAAACTGTCTCATGCTTGTGTTAACAACAGACCTTATTTCACGCATCTAATCAAAAACCCGATTAAAAAAACACACTGACTTTGAGATGAGGGAGGTCAAACGATGTAACTCACTTCTGGGTTTTCAGGCTCATTCCTGCTTACATATTCACCACAACATATAGACATTTGATCAACTATTTAAGTTTTAAATCAATCCATAGTTTGGCCGTTCTACAAAAGGATATTATTCTCTGGCTCCATGCTCTCTACTCCATTGATATGACCTCTAACAACTGGGCACCAAAGCAAGCCATTTCTTGAAATGAACAGCAGTGCACTGGCAGGACTATGGGAGGTGGTAACTCTGAAGTTGTCAGAGAATTGCTAAGCTTGACTATTAGTAGCTAAAGATGTGAGCTTTAGTTCATTTTTAAAGGTGAAACACTGTACAGAGTCTTAAACCAGGTATTCCTGTTTCCTTGTTGGAAATAAGTACAAAATATATTTTGTAGTTCCTCTTCATTCTTAGCCTCCATTTAGATTTTTTTTTAATTAAGTCAAATATTCAGACCCTCCTTTACTGCTTGTAAAATATCAAGTGGCCTATCAAGTACTACTTTTCTCATGATCCCTAACCATAACAAAGTAGCTTCAGTTGTTATAATTGACTTCATAGAAATGAACTGCATGACTGCCCCTTAAAGTGAAGCTAAAACATTTCAAATGCCCCCTGGTGTCAGGCTACAGTACAGGTACAAAGAAAGGCCCTTCCGTGTTAGTACACATCAAATAAACTTGTCATTTAAGGTAGTTCTAGTGACGCCAGTGAATGTTTAAGAATTTTGTATAAGTTTGGTTTTAATTACTTAACATTTCTGTTCATCAAACCTTAATCCTACTATCTGTTAAAGAAATAATGTTATAAATAAACTTTTTACTAACTAAAAAAACAGAACTGTGTGAACAAAATGGAAGTAATGTGAATTGATGATTTAATTACAATGTGCACAAAATAAGGCCTAAAAGTTAACATTCAATGTGTCACTGAATATCCAACAGAATCCATGACAAAAACTCATATTTTACTAGATTCTTTGAAAAAACTTAACTAATACAACATTATGACTTCATGACAGCACTAATTCAAATCTCATTATCGAGAATGAAAGTTCAGAAAGCCATTTTTACAGTCATATATTACATTCATCCATCTGTAACAGAGGCATTGGGAATGTGCAAGTGTTTGACATTTTAAAAAATAAATTATACTCCAGGCGCATAGGTGGCAATTTCTTGGTTAAAGCCCTGCTTGTCATGCCTCTAAATCCACCCTCAAACCACCTCTCAGCTAGGATCAAGATTGTCCTGATTTTCAGCATCAAAACAATCTGCCTTTGAGTCATGAAAAACAGAGATACAAGTTCTAAGATTGATAAAAAAAAAAGTAGGGTTTGATTTTCAAAACCAAATCCTTGCCTGAGCGATGACAATTATTATTTTTCGGTTTTGAAAATCCCAATTTTTAGATTTATACCAATCCGATTACTTAAATCCTATCAGTAAAGTCTTGAAAAACTGGGCTGGTACTGGATAAGACTTATCTGAAATCTTGAGCAGACAGAAGCACTTAGAAACCACTAAAGACATGCTGATGCAGGTGTGTAATAGCTATAAACATTCAGTCTTAAGCCCCTTGAATGTCAAGCTGCTATCCAAGGCAATGTTAGCTGAGGTGTGTAGCTGCAGGTCTGTAAATATGACTGAGAAACCAGCATCTTCTGACTTTTTCTGTAAGTTCATTGATGAATGAAGATCAACTACAAATTAATGTGGAGAATTTTGGCAGTAAAAGTAGAAAGAGAAGACCTTTTTCTGTTATCCTTTTATGTAAAACACTGAATATTTGTGTCTTAAGGCATGGCACTGGTCAAATTAACAGATGTTGAGCATCATTAGCAAAAAACAGCTGCAGCCATCTTTGTTCTAAAAATATAAGTTCAAAAACCTGTATCAGTCAAATCCCACTTAATATCACTATGGCTCACTAACTCTTTAAATGAGACCACCAACTGTGTTTTGATTAAATGATTAAACAGCGCACGTTCCTAAGAGGCTTTGGGGTTATTAACTTGTGTCTGAGACTGCACCATCACACATCAATATACAGAGGATCAGCAGGGGTCAAATGACTTATTATCATATGTCACTCAGTCCTTTTCACTGGTAATTGCTGGGAACAGGAATATGAAAACACTTATTTTCATCCTCTCAACTCTCATGGGCAAGGCATTTGACCTGTGATTGTATGTGCAAAGATTGCAAGTGTGAAGGCGCACCCATTCTTACATTCTTCAACAGTAAAAATGAAAACCTGTTAAATTTTTTGGCCACAGAAAATTATGTGCAACTACATTTTAGTGTAGGATGTTGTCTGAAAAGATTATCTGATGCAACGCAGCACAGGCACAGTAGCAGGTTAAACTGACTTTGAGGAAAGCACTCGCTCAGCAGATGACAACGCAAGGTTTGCTGGTTTGCAACCACACTACCAACAACTCCTATTTTCAAACATGCAGTTAGTCGACTTCAGCGGATACTCAACACCAACCAAAAATACCATGCAGATAAGGGAATTATTTGCCGTGGCTCTTATTTTAGGAAATGTCAGCACCTCCTTCAGGACAAATAAAGTGACAAGGCAGGGCAGGAACATGCATATTCAACACACAGGTTCTTTGGCTTCTTTTTTTTAAAGCGTTTTCACTATTAATTAATCTGAAAGACATCATGGCAATAATCTTATGGCTCAGTAATTATGTGTTGAGATCATCTGTAATTTTAAAGGTCAAGCTTATACGTTGATGGGCTGTTTGTTGGGAGTTTTTAACAGTAAATGCATTATACAATCTTGACTAAGTTCAGAAAAACTAATGGTTCAACAGAGGTAAAGATACTGTTTATCTTTCATGAAAAGAAATAGACTTCTGCATGAATGCCCTGTTAACCTTTCCACACTTGCAGGCATATGTAGATTTGGGGCTAATTTTGTGCTTAAATCAAAAAATTACTTGCATAAAAGTGAAAACCAAAACACTTAGGCCAGAATGACAGAGGAGTCTGCTCAACTTATCAGAGAAAGACACCTTGAGTCTTTGTTGCCAGCAAAGGTACAATTAAACTAATGTTGGGTGCTGGCTGTCATCAAAATACTCTCAAGAGGGTCATCTTTTTAAAAATAGTACAATTACATGTTTAAAACAGCATTTTTAATATGAGGGATTAAAAAGCTTTAACTGCAGAGAAACAGAACAGCACAGTCGCATTTCTGGCTGCGCTGACAAGCTGCTTCAACACAATGAATTCTAACTCCAGTACCTGCTTTGCCAACAATAGAGATGGTTCAGTGCACAGCTCAGTGAGATGAATCTCGACACATAATTTCGACACTATGTCATGCTGGAACTAAAATGAGACTCAGAATATTGCATCATTGAGGATCTTTCATTTTTATGCATTTCCTGTTTGGCTTAGTTTCAGTAGTCGGTTAATAGCAGACAGCGAGAGATGAAAATACAATGCCCAGCTGAGCAGGAAAACTCCGGAGTGATGACAACAAAAATAAAGTGAAGAGAAAAGTAGGCCTACTATAAAATACAGTTAAGGTTTTAAAGGTGTTATGACATCACACCCAGAATTCATTGCAGCTTCGCACAAGATATTTATATTAATGAAGATAGCAACAGCTCTCAACGTTCCCTGCTCCCCACTCCATTGCTTTATGCCCTACAGAGTTGATCTCCTTTTGTGTCATCCCACTATTCAAGAAAATAGGCTACTGCTGAGCGCATTCTCAGCCTCTCTCTCTTCAGTTCTCCACAAAACCACCATGAGTCTGGAATGGCAGTGAAAGATAATTTGTGCTAAAAGATTATAATAATGTCCTACACACATAACAGCACATAAAATCAGGGGCATTCTGTTGCACTCCTATACTCACTTACCCCCCATGTAACATCTGTGTGTGTGTGTGTATGTGTGTGTGTGATGGTTGTCATGTCTCTTAGAGGAGGGGAAGACACTTCGTGTGTCAGACTTGGCACGGAAAGCGGGAGGAAAAACGGAAGAAAATGTGTTTCTACAACGTGACTGCATTCAAAGCCTGAAAACTGTAATTTGAGATATGAATTCATTACACGGCCTCTCATCAGCAGCCGGGGTTAATGTGATGCAACAGCGCCGCTTAGCGTTGCGCACGGCTCCCTGTCTGAGCCGCTCTGACAGCGTTGTCCCCCCCCCCCCTTGATCGCCGTTACCAGCCGTCACCAGTTCTTACCTTCGGTGTCACAAAGCGTGGCTGCTGCAGGTTTGCGGTCGCGGAGGTTTTGCGCCTTCTTCTTCGGAGTCCGTGCGGTGAATGTTGAGTTTTACTGCCGTGGTGTGAGGGCCCGTGCAGGCAGCCACCATGACCTGTCCGTTTACTGGCATTTTGGTACCTTCTCACAGCGTCAGTCAAACCAGAGGAAAAGTGTTCAAACTTGATCTGAAAATAAAGAAAAATTTTAAAAAATCATATTTCTTATTCAACTGCAACCACAAAAAGCGCAGACTTGTTGAATTTGACTCTCTTATGGAAGGACGCGCGCGCCTCCAGACTGCTGTATGCACATTATGGCAATAAACGTTATTACACAATGTCACATTCCCTCGTGACTCATGGGCATTAAAAACTGTTTAATTTCGTTAAAAAAAAACAGCTCATTTTCAAGATCCTCGGTGTGTTTGTACGTTTCTGTGTGATTGCGCGCGCGCTT
>JAUZTA010000024.1:6552604-6565436 GCA_034780835.1 Ctenochaetus striatus
GCCTCATCAAGTCCACCTCTGTCATAAGTCTGCCTTCCTCTCGCGGGCATGCATCCCAGTTTCTCTGTTTTGTCTCCTCTCTACAAATTCCATCAAAAGATAGAGGACCACCTGCCAGCAGCGATTGCTTTGGGAAGAGGGAGACTGGCTGCAACTCAGAGCTTTTCACGTTTGATAGGGTCTTTTCATTCTGCTTCAAAGGCTGATGTACGGTTGGAGACAAACCGTGGGAAATCCAGGAAAAAATAGTCTTTCATCACGCTTTCTTCCCTTTTTTAATGCACATGTGCACCCACTCAGAGACATGACTCAAAACACACTGTGCACACAAACACATTAAATGTGCTCTTTGCTGGTTGGTAATGATTAGATAGACTTACACACCAAGACCAAAAGATCAGGATCTGGCAACCTAACACCTATTACCCTGTAACAGGACAGATCTGGCAATCCGACTCCTTCCTTCTTGAAGAGGAATAATTTGGTTGATGGCACTCATAATCACAGTACTGTTACTGATCCTTCACTAACTTTGTGTGTATATGTGTGTGTGTGTTAGTGTGAGTGTGTGTGAGAGAGAGAGAATCATTCCCCTGTTATTGATACCTAAAGCAAAGACGTCACATTTCTTTAAAAAGTGGGTGTTTCTCCTGCCTCTGCTTCTCCTGCTGTTACATATGTAGAAGTAGATGGATGGCTGCCAGCATTGCTCATGCTAATTCTGCTGAAATATAATAAAAGAGAATATGAAAAAAAGTAGTTTTTAGGTGAGATATGTGTAAAAATGTGTCTGTGTGACTTTATCCATTCATGTGTGAAGATGCAACACATTTATAATACAGAGACTAGAAGTTTTTAAGTATTTGATACTTGTGAATTTGATGACATCTTGCTGCCAATCAGGCTTATTTTCTACATCCCATATCCCTCTCTCTTTCTCTTTCTCTCTCTCTCTCTTTCTCTCTCAACCTTTTGTATTATTTATGCCCCGCCCCCTCAGCCACCCATGGCTCTCAGGTTTCACCTGTAGAGCCAGATGACAAATTAAGACTCCTTCTACGACTTACCACAAGGAACTCCTCAAATACACACAAACACATAGACATATATACACTTTCAAACACACACACGCACACACACACACACACCTACACACAAACAGACAACCCATATGCCCTTCTCTCTTTCTTCCTCACACATACACTAACTTGAACACACACACACACACGCTAGCTGTCACACACTCTGAGGAGGGCAATGTGAGCAGAGTGCTGTGTTGAGTGAGGGAATGTGTTGTAGTGAGCAACCCAGGACAGTGTAGGTTAAAGGAAGGATATGAGTGTGACCTAAAGACTTTGTCCAGGAGCTCTGACCATTTTTTTCTTTTTTTTTTAACCACTAAAGAAGAGACATCCTGCAAAGACGGAGTAAATTTGAAGACTTTCGAGATTCTGGCTGGCACAATACCTGTTCTTCTCTATTGTTTGTCACTGAATGCCGAGGTGACTATGATGGAGAGCTGTCTTGATGAATGAGTGGTGTGACACGTTGCCCCAGGACTTTTACTACAACTTTGTAAGAGAGAGGCTGGAGGAAAGACAGAGCAGACCATGAGCGGGAAAAAAAGTTTCGTTTTGATTGTGTGTTTTTATTATGCTTATTCTTTTGTGCAGGGTCAATTCTGCAGGGATTGTTCTGTGTATAAATTTGTAAAACAAACAGTTGAAGTGTCTTTTGTAGGAGTTTGCAGTGAGACAAAACCTAATAATACAGTTAATGGTAAACATAAAAAAGCAGAACTAGATGTAAGTCAATTTTCAGAGTGTTTACCCGTTGAACCCTTTGACCTTGAGGCCAGCAGTTGAGCTGTACCTTGATAGATAGAGACGGTCAATCTCTGAAAAGAGAGTGTATAACTTTGTAGGGATCTGAGCTCTCAGACTAGAGAGTTCTTGGCTGATAAGGTTGAATAACCTCAGATCAAGCGCCAGAGGAGGGTTTGGTAAGAAGTTGGAGATTCCTGGGTTGAACTGGGTAGGAATGTAAGCACTGGAAGTGGCATTGAATCAATAATCTTAAAAACCCTGAAAAAAATTGAGCAAATAAGTTTCTAAATGGAAGAGTGACATGATCATAGTTTACTTAGCTGTGTTATTTTATCGTGTGTATGCTGGTGTTTGTGTTGGGGGAAAGATTGCTTTCAATCAGCTATGTGTGTGTAAACAGGAGCCTTAATGGGGACCAGATTTGGGCAGCGTGCAACTGCTTTGGCCAGGCTGACCTGTCCTCACACAGATATCAACCCTGCATATAGTGCCCTCACAGAGTCAACCAAGCATATCTAAAGCAGGAAATCTTTTAAAGGTCAGTCTCCAGATGATATTTTTTCAACATATTGGTATCACAATATCTTCTCTTCATGTTTAACTTGGAATAAATACTGACTTTATTATATTGTGCATGTAATCTGTGGTGTTTTAGGGTTAAAAGCACCATATCCTGAAGAAAGGGCATGGTGTGCTCTTAGCCACTTGTCAAAATGCCGGGCAAGAAAGATCCCAAGAAGGACACAAAGAAGGGTGGAAAACCTGAACCAGAGAAAAAGAAAGATGAGGAAAAGAAAGGAAAGGAGGACAAAAAGGGTGGAAAAGATGATAAGAAAGCCAGCAAGGATGAAAAGAAAGGCGGAAAGGATGATAAAAAAGGTGGAAAGGATGATAAGAAAGGGGGAAAGGATGATAAGAAAGGGGGAAAGAAAGGGAAAGAAGAGCCACCCAAGGGAAAAGATGATGGAAAGAAAGGAAAAGACAAAGGAAAAAGTAAGAAGGTAGAGTCCGAGGAGGAGGATGAAGAGCTCCTGAGCGATGAAGAAGAGGATGAAGATTTTAGTGAAGAAGAGGACGAGGAAGAGGAAGATTCAGAGGATGACAGAAGAGGGAAGGGGCGAGGAGGCAAGGACGCTAAAGGAAAGAAAGGTAGGAAGTCAAGACATGGAGAATATTCAGAAGATGAGGAGGATGAAGATGAAGAGGAAGAGGATGATGATTATGAAGAGGACTATAGAAAATCCAAAAAAAAATCTAAAGATGACCGTCATAAAGAAGGGAGATCTGATGCTGATGCAAAGAAGAAGAAAGGCAAAAAGAAAGAGGAAGCTCCACAACTTCCAATAAAGGAAATCCCAAAGAAAGGTCTAAAGAACATGTCGAGGATGTTTATGAAGTTTTCTGGTTTCAAGAGACGCAGGAATAGCAGAAAGAAGCTAAAAAGTACATCCCGTTTGTTCTTGGGTTTGGGGAAGAGAAAGAGCCGCCTCGCCAGGAAGAAACGTCGCAAGTCCATTATGAAGAATGCCTCCCGATTCATGATGAGGTTCAAGTCCAGCAAAAAGAGAAAGAAGGAGAAAGAGGCAAAAGAGAAGGCGGCAGCAAACGGTGGGAAGAGGCCAACTTATATGTTGCTTCGTCTGGGAGGTGGAAGAGATTCAATTGAAAGAAAGGGGGGCTTCTTCAAAGGCTTATTTAGAAAAAAGGATGGTGATGGGCCTGCTGACGACTTTAAGAACAGAAGTGTGTTGCTGGGTAAAGTTGCCGCAGCAACTAACTGGCTGACCAAACGCTTCCTGTCCACTAAAATGCGAGGAGATGCAGGACACCATGGCTGGGGTAGAAATAGAGCACAAAGCCGACAAGCCAGCTCCAGAGGTCACCTCCGGGGTTACCATAATGATGGTTATGAGCATGAGGATGAAGCTTATGGATACAGCCGGCAACATTCAGTCCGCCAGAAAGGTTATAGAAACTATTCAGACGGTTATGATGGTTATGGAGATGATGCAACTGCAGCATATGGAAGCCATAGTCAGTTTGGCTACTATGACAATGGAGCACTTGAAGCAGACTATCAAGATCTTGGTTACTATGAGGAAGAAGGACTCTATGATCCAAATGCAGAGTACTATGAAGGTGAACTTTATGATGAGCATGTTGGGGACTACTTTAGTCCCTATCCCTCTGCTCAGGGGTACTATAACAACCAAGAAGCTGATTACTATGATTACCAGCATCAACAGGCAATGGCAACCTATGGTAACAATGGTCTTGATTACTATACATTAATGGGTGAGGACCACATCTATGGAGAAGAGGTAGATGGATTCTTTGACCCTCAGACTCAGGGCTATTTTGATGAAAATATTCAAGGAGCTTACTATGTTGACGGACAAGGGGCTTACTACGATAACAGACAGGAAGGTTATTATGAGAACCCTTATGCAGCAAATATGGGAATACAAGGAGGATTTCCACCTGACTATCAGTTTAGTTATAGTGATGCTGGTATGCCTTACCAAGACTACAGCTCCCAGCAGGCCATTGGATATGCACAGGGAGGCCAGCACATCATTGGCTTTGAAGGGCAGGGAATGGAGCAGGTACAGGGCATGTATGGAGACCAGTATGCACAACAGTTGGATCAATATAGGGATGATACCAGTGGGGTTCAGGGAGGGGAGATGACATTTAGAGTTCCTAGACCTCAAGTGCGCCTATTTGGAAAAGATCGTCTAGATGTGCCCCTGCCACCCCCACCTACTTTGCCACCTGAACCCGAATTTGAAGACATGTCAGATATCCAGTATGAGGACCAAGTACCCCTTGCACCAGGTCAACTTGGCAACATGATGTCATTACAGCAGCAAATGTCACCACATCAACAAATGATGATCTCTCCTCAAGAACAAATGATGTTTTCTCAACAACAAGCTATGTTGCCTCAACAAGAACAAATGATAATGCCCCCACAGATGTCACCACAGCAACAGATAATGTCACCACAGCAACAAATTATGTCACCACAGCAGCAGATGATGTTACAACAAGAACAGAGCTTATCCGCCCAGATGATGCCAACACAACCCCAGCAAATGATGTTACCACAACAGCAGATAATGCCCCAGCAAATGATGTCACCACAACAGCAGATAATGCCCCAGCAAATGATGTCACCACAGCAGCAGATGATGTCACAACAAATGATGTCACCACAGCAACAGATGATGTCACAACAAATGATAACACCACAAGAGCAGATGATGTTGCAGCCACAACAGATGGTGTCTCCACAGATGATTTCACCACAGGTAAATCCAGTTGTTGTGGCATTGATTTTGTGTGACTTTTTGTTGATTGTGAGTCACACAGGGTTGATTTTCATTCTGGTGCAAAATATTATAGGGAATGAAAATATGAAAAATGACAGAACAATTTATTCTAGAGAGAGCAACTTTAACCCCTTAGAAAAACAGCTTAAGCTACATTGCCTGCAATTCTTTCCTTTAAATATTCTTATGGTGAAGGGTGAAGTGAAGCATCTCTGACAACTAAGAATATGATTCACTACGTTGTAACATTTCACATTGTAAAATATGTTGGGGTGGAGTGGGGTTGCTGGGGGGGATCCCTTTTGAGAGTTTTTTGACAGTTAATGCTGGTTTAACTACTAAGGGTCAAAGAAACAGAACTTAAAAATGCAAGTTTATCAGCCAAAATCAAATGTGTTTGATAGAAGGGTACTTCTACACTTCACAATACCAACAGTGAAATTTGTCTTTGATAAGTGATACACATTTAAATGTAAAGCAGGTGTGCCACTTTGCACAACTTATTTTCCATAAGGTCATTTCATTTTTATTGGAATACCCTAATTTGTCAGTGCAAATTTTAATGCTATTTTCAGCACTGTTACTTTTTTTAAACAAATGTTTTTCATTTTCAGTTTAATCTTAACATATTTTATGTTGTTTTTTTTCAGCAGCAAATGATGATGGACCCAATGATGGTGGCACAGCAACAAGGTTATGGCCAAGTGTCCATCCCGACACCAACTGCAATGATAATTAAGCAAGCAACTATGTCTCCCCTTTCAGTACGGCGCATTCAACCCTCTCCGACCCCATCCCGCCGCTCTGTCATCATGCCTTCCCCACAGATGCAACGCCATCCCTCTGCCGTTACTTCCCCAGTGCATTCTCCTATGCTTCCACAGAGGCGCAGCCCATCCCCACAACCATCGATAAGAAGTGGACTTATTCATGCCCAAAGACCCCCCTCTGTTCTGTCGAGACGTATCTCACCTCCTTCCTCCCCAGTGGTCTCTCCCCTTGCCCGTCGTAGAATGCAACCTCAGAGATCACCATCTCCCATGGCTCAAGGACCTTCCTACTCTCCCCTTGCCTCTATGATCCGACGAAGCCCTCCACCATCACCAAGGGCGTCAATGAGACGACGTTCTCCCCCTTCCTCGCCGCGTGCTTCCTTGAGGAGGCGAAGTCCCTCACCCTCTGCTATTGCAGCCCATAGCCCATTTGGAGGAAGAAAGATGCGTGGCCCCCCCTCACCACCCCTCTCCCCTGACCATGTATCTCCCCCTCTCTCTCCTCAGCTTGGTAGAAGATCATATCCCTCTCCCTCCCCGTCTCGTCACAGTTTGTCCCCTGCAGGGCCCAGCCTGCTCCGTCATCTCCTACCCTTTCTCGCCGCTCAACTCGGCTGCTAAGGGACCCCACACCCTTGGCCCGACCAAGGATGGGTGGAAATGTTCCTTTAGGCACAGTCAGACCCTCGCCTATGGGTCTCAGAGGGCGCCCAGTACCTCCACCTACCCAGAATGTACGTCCATTCCGTGCATCCTCCATACGAAGTAATAGGTCTTCTGTTCTTACAGTGGACTCCCTCCAGTCTTCCCCTTTTCACTCCCCTCACATGGTCCACCGTGCTCCCTTGAGGAGAAGAGAATCTGGCCGATTTCCTCCCCGCCCTGTAGCTCGAGGACGTCCCCTCATGGCCCGACAGTCCACAAGAAGGATGCCTCCAACCTCCCCACAGCCCTCTCTTAAACACATGATTTCACATCCTGCATCTCCACGCTTGTCACCTCGACTCTCTCGTCAGTCCTCCCCGCTCCTGCCTCAACGAGTTGCCCATCCACCCACTTATGCACCAGAAATATACGCATCTGGCCCTTATGCGGATCCATATATGGAGCAGATGCATCAGTATGTTGTCCCTTCTTCTCCAACATTATCTGGTGCTTTGCAAAATGCGGCTGTTCGACAGGCCTCTTTCACTTCACCCCTAGGCCCAGAGACAGTCCAAGTGGTTGGCATGGATGAGATGGCTCATCAGATGCCTCCCTCATCTCCTATGCTGTCCGCTGCTTTGCAGAATCAAGCCATACGAGATGCATCATATTATTCTCCTTTACACAGGCCAGTGTCACCTTATGAGCAGCCTTTGCCCACTTCTTCTCCAACGCTGTCTGGAGCTCTGCAAAACCAGATGGTAAGAGAAGCCTCTTATGCAACCTCTCTTCAACGGCCCCAGTCCCCATATGCCCCTTCTGTACCTTCATCTCCAATGCTCTCTGGAGCTATGAGACATGGTCAGGCACTAAGAGGTGTAGCTTCTTATCAGACGCCACAGCTCCGCTCACCTTATGGACCAACAGTTGTTACTCCATATGATTATATCTCTGAGCCTGGCCCACCACCATTGCTTCATGATGCTCTACAGAACCGGTCAGGTTTGCAGAATGTCTCTGCTCTAAGATCCCCTATGATGCCACGCCGTAACCCATATGCACCAGCTGGACCTCAGCTTCACAGTGCTCTTCAACAGAACCCAAATCTCCGCCAAGCATCTTATCAGACACCTGCACAACTCAGACGCTCCCCATATGGACCCACTCCAGCCTCTTCACCGATGTTAGGCAGTGCCCTACAAAATCAACAACTAATGCAGGCATCATACAGGCTGCCAGATGGATCTCTGGTGTCACCATATGCCAGTACACCATCCTCCCCATTGCTCGGCCATGCCTTGCAAAACCAACAAGTCCGTGGAGCCTCATACACCTTGCCTGATGGATCAGTGATCAGGGTATGTGTAAAAGGAATATGTCAAAAACACCATAGAGCTTGGCATATATGTTTGTCTGCGGATGGAATGGCAATAATTGTTCTGTTACGGTTTTATTCTCTTATATAATTTCCCTCTCACACCAACACAGGACCCCCGTGTGCCGCAGAAGCCCATGTCTCCTAACCTTTCCAGAGCACTTCAAAACCAGGATGTCAAGTCTGCTTCATATACTCTTCCTGATGGCACCATTGTAGACCCTAGACAGCAAGTAACTCATGACTTTAGAATCTTAATTTGAACTTAATTTTGTTTTTATTGTTGTTTTGTATCCCTTTCCTCTCTCTCTGTAGTGCTGTCAAGCATATGGTAGGTAAAGCTGATGAATATTTTTCTCACTCTTTTGTCTCTGCTCATTTAGCAACCCATTTCCCCAAATCTTGCTAAGGCCCTAAATAATCCAGCTTTGCGTGAAGCCTCCTATTCTCTCCCAGATGGTACCATTGTGATTGACTCAAAGAAAGAGAAGTCTCCGAACCTTACAGCAGCTCTGCAGAACCCATACCTGAAAAGTGCATCGTACACTCTGCCCGATGGGACTATTATCATTGATCCTCGGAAACCTGTTTCCCCAAACCTCTCGAGCGCCATTCAAAACTCTGCTCTGCGGCAAGCCTCCTTCACACTACCAGAAGGGGTTCGAGACCCAAATACACCCATTTCACCAAACCTGGCTCAGGTTAGCTATTGACTAAAACTTCATGTTACACAATCTGTAACTGTGTGTGTTTGTTGATCTATTACCTTTTCTTCTCTCAAATGTTTACATGTAAGGATTTGAGTTGATGGGCACAAATGTTTGCATGGAACATTGGAATTGGAACAGCTCTTGTTTTACAATTATAGCTTTTAATAAAATATACTAAGCTGCTGATTTGAAATCAACTGTTTTAATACTTAGGCCCTCAGCAACCCAGCCTTAAAAGGAGCCTCATACACCCTTCCAAATGGAACTATTATAGTGGACCCAAGCAAACCAAAGAGCCCCACCTTGACAGCCGCCCTGCGAAATCCCTATCTAAAGGATGTGTCCTACACCCTGCCTGATGGAACTATTGTCATTGACCCATATAAACCACCTGCTCCTGACCTGTCTAAAGTATGTAAATTAACCTCAGTTCACCTTTGCTGCAAAATCCTTTACCTCCTTTGACTTTTACTTTTTTACTAAATTACACTGTTTAAAAAAATATAAAGCAGAATTTTGAATTCTATAGTATTATGACATTATTTGCTCAGTTCAGCACATATTGATCATGGCATCAAATAACTAGATTGATTTTTTTTTTTTTTGCTCCGCAGGCTCTCACCAATTTGAACATTCGTAATGCATCATACCAGCTCCCTGATGGCTCCCTGGTTCTACCTGGCCAGAAGCCCTCCTCTCCAAACCTTGCAGCTGCCCTGAGGCAAAACCAGGCAATGCGATCAGCAGGTCTCTATCAACTATCAGAGAACTCTGTACTGTCAGGGGCACCCAAACCCACCACTCCCAGTCTCGCCTCTGCACTGCGGAAGGAGGACCTCCACGGTGTCAGATACAGGTAGGAAACTACACCTTAAATGAAAACTAGGACAGAGAATGACCTGATAGGTTTAACCAGGTGTTGCACAGAATTTTTTTTCAAGAAATCAAACTGTGAGCCCTGTTTGACCAAAAGGTTATTGTATCTATTGTATTAGATCTATCAAACCAAAACTCAGATAGTATAGTATTAACATAAAATTCTCTTCTGCAATCATGTTGGCAGCACTCAAATAAACAGAGTCATCCTGATGTTTATGTACTGTGCATGTGATTCGGATGTTTGAGTTAGATGTAAATTAATAAAAAGGAGACATGCATAGGAGAAAAAGGAGACAAAAAGCCCCAGATCATCAAAGTAGACGATCTGTTAAATGTTTAATGCTTTTTATTTCAACCATTGAGGATAACAGTCATTGAATCATATGCAAAAAGATATATTTTCTTTTTCACTCACTTTGTGCTGCCATCACTGCTCTCTTGCTCTCTTTTTGACCTTCTCTCTCTATTCTTAACTTCCTACTTCTCACGACCATATGCCTTTCTTTCCCCTTAATTTTTTTTTTTTAAACGAATTAGGAAGGTAGTACAAAGCCTAATGTTGTTTTAACATTAGTAAACACCACTAAATGTCAAGCTGTCATCCTAACATCTATGTTTGAGTTCATCAAGTTCTTATTTTATGTCTAAAAACTCACATGGGCAGGTTGAAATGAGGGTTTAGTACCTGAATTCTTTAAAAGGTTCTTTTTGGTAAAAATGCCCTATATTTAGAAAGTTAAATTCATATCACAATGACAACACCCCTTGAAAACAGTTTCAGATTTTTGTCAATGTTGTGCAATCCTATGTTAAAACTGCTTAATTTAAGAGGACCTTTTCTTGTTGCAAAGGCTGCCGGATGGCTCTCTCCTCGCTCGACGGTTCCACAACCCAAGTCTGTCTGATGCCGTCCAAAACCAGCATCTTCGCTACGCCTCATACAGGGTGCCAACAGGCCTGCAGGGTGAGGATAATCGTTATGCTGTGGTTCCTCCCTATGGGCCGCGCTCTGGACACTGGGCCAAGAATGCCCGAGGAGGAGGGGAAGGAGGGGAAGATGTCTGGGCCGCTGAGAGGGTTTTGCCACATGGGACAGTCCAGAATCTGTCAAAGTGGTCCATGTATAGAGAAGATGGGGTGTTAGAGGGATATTCACCCACACCTCGACTTGTGGACGGACAGCCTCAGGACCCAGACTGGACCCCTGACAGAGATAGAGTACCTGGTCAAAGCTGGTATGACAAGGTAGCTAAGTTTATAATTCATATAATTGTTCATTTGGATATATAGAGGCATCATTCAACATTTTTTTATGATATTTAATGATGAATGGATAATAAATTGAGAGGTAAATATACTCATTATTTAAACAATAATTATAAAGTGCATAAAAGCAAAATCATTTTGAAGAGATTCATCATAAAATTGTTGGAATTTCTGCATATTTTTAGCTCCGTGAGAACAGATGAAAGTATCCCTCAAGCCCTGACAATGTTGTGTGACAATGTTGGACTAATTACATACCATAATATGTGTCTGTCCAGATCTACTCTATTCTCAGCATGCCCACAGCAAGCCACAGGGTGAAACGCTGGGCAGAGGGAATGGAGGACTTGACACAGCTGCCGTAAGGAGAATCTAGTTCGAACAAACAGCTTCACAGCTCAGTCAAGCACATCACACAAGCATTTTGTTGCTTCAGTGCAGAGCAGCACAGCTTGTTTAAATGCATATCCTTTCGGTTTCTTTAAGCATCCATTTGAATTTGCATTGTAGTCTTTATAAGCCCTTAGAAATTGATATATTTCAGAAAGAAATCCCTAACGTTAAGTATGCTAAGTATATAAGCATTTATTAAAATGCAACTCTCTGTCAAATAATAATCATTTCACACACTGGATAATCCCCTGCATTAAATACTTGTGTGATTTTAAAAGCAGTTTAAAATAAAGGAATCCAAATCATATCTTGAAAGTCTCCCAAGTAAAACCTTTTTGAGATGTTTAATTTTAACATCTCATAATTCTACCAGTTTTCTTTGGGAGATTTTGAATGTCATTGAAAAATAATTAATTTTCAGTGTCAAAGTGAGTGTGGTGATCCTGCTCGAGTGTGACATTATATGCTCTGTCCAAGTGTGTTCAATTTTCTCTGTGTTTAATTTCAGTGAGCTGAATGAGACTACAGTTCTGATGAACTTGAAGAAGCGCTATGATCAGGAACTTGTATATGTACGCTTAATCTCCAATATGCAAATTAAATCACTAATATAATAAGATGTCATTGACAGTGTCTCTTTAGTCCACTTGTTCACTCTCCTTCTTGTCTTTTCTCTCTTTATGTTTCCTCCACACAGACATACATAGGCAGTATCCTCATTTCTGTCAACCCCTACAAGTTGCTCAACATCTATGGCACAGACATGGTGCTTCAGTATGGGGGCCGCAGCCTGAGTGACAACCCTCCGTAAGACCTAGGATTATGTTTGTGTTTATGTGTGTTTTGGATTTAAAACTCACCCCAGCTGAAAACCTTCGGTGATGACATTATGTTTTCAGTCTGGTTTTTTAGCCTGTCTGTGTGTTTTCGTGCAGAAACTCTCAAAATTTGTTTGCACAGTCTGAAAAAATCAAATGGAAAGCTGAGTCATTTTCCTAAAAATGAGTGATTTGGTTTTCATTGAGAGAATGAGGTTTTTAGAAGATGTCAACATTGCAATATAAGCCATTTTTTAACATTTTACTAATTTTATCATGGATGACTTCACTCACTTCAGTGAAAAATATGTCATGTCTCATGTTCATCTTTCAGTAACAGTGTTTAAAACACATCCAGGTTCAAATGCAGATGAAAAAACTAAAGATGTGTTCAAAAAGTACTTTAATGTTTCAAATAGAGTACAAAACCAAACTTTCCGACCTTTGATTGAAACCTCTGAGTCTGTGTGTTCCTGTGTGTGATTGCACTATTGTAGTACATCTGTCAACATGTGTCGTAAGCTGTACTCTGAGGTACAGCCTGGTGTTAAATAGAGGTGTAAATGCCAGCACTCTCAGGTGTTAGTACAAGGCTCCTATTACTCTGCTGTTGGTTGGTTGCCAAGGGAGAGTTTGGTTATGGATTTCACTATCACGTCACACCCACACCCTTACACACAAACATACACACACATTTATACACACTGATAAGGATATAAGTGTGTTTGTTCATAAACTGTTTTTGTTGTGTTACAGTCATCTTTTTGCCATTGCTAATATCTCATACACCACCATGATGGATGCCAAAAAGG
>JAUZTA010000024.1:6573111-6585257 GCA_034780835.1 Ctenochaetus striatus
TGTTTTTCTTTCTTTTTCTCGGTGTGTTTCTTTCATTCTTTTTTCTCACTATTTTTTTCTTTTCATGTCTTTTTTCTGTTTTTAATCTTTTTGACTTTTTGTTGTTTGCTTTTGTTGATGTGAAATTTACAATTCTGCTTCGTTGTGATGAACTCCAGTTAGACCATCACACAAATTTTACTTATTTTTCTCATCTGTTGTTTTGGAGGCAGCCCATCTTCTTCTTGTTGCTGCTCCATGTGTCAAAAATTAGGTGCTTTATCTCCATATAACCTCAAAAATCTCTTAAGGTCAGTTAGACAGCACATTTTCCCAAATATGTTCATCTTCTCACATGACTGAAAACATTCATGTGCCCACACAGTCTCCATCACTGCTTCCTAAGTAAGAAGTGGCTTATTCTTTGTTTAAAATGCAAAACAATTTCTAAGTTCTTGACATCTGGAACATATAACATGTGCTAAATACATAGAATCTAACCAAAAGTCAATCAAAACTCATATTTTTCTACATTTCAGTCTGATTTTATTCTTCCTCAACAGACCTTGACAAAACTTTCCCTCGTATAAATCTTTTTCATTCATTTCAAATTTCTTCTTCAGTTTGTTCATGCTCTTTGATTTTCCCCTTGAAATATTGTGCTGTCATACTTTAGTTTTTCCACTGTTGATTCTGATAACTAATTGACTGTAATTTTGTTCAAACACTTACACATCTGATGATTTTTTGTGGCAGGTGCACAAATTCTTGGATAAGAACTTCGACATGGTCCGTCAGGATGTTTTAGACCTCTTCATCCAGAGCAAGAACAGAGTGAGACGTGCAAATCCACCTTTTTTTATATAAATTTTACTGGTTTTATGACTTTCTCTTTCTTATTGTTCAATGTGATTCAGTCACATTCAAAACTCATGATTGTTTGTCAGATCTGTATACTGCAGTGGTGTGGTACTTCACATTTATGTGTTTGACTTGCGCTTTTAATTTTACTTTAATGAATGTACAAGTGCCCTTGAGTTAATTATTGTTTTGAATCATGAATACATTTTAGTTGACAGAAAGATTACCTAGTGCAATTAATTATTTTTCTGCTCTGCTGTTAAAAAGTCATTAAATCTTCACCGCACAAACCTACTACAAAAATTAACCTTGGTTTTATGACAGGATATTCAGGAGTGACTGTTCATGTATTGGCCTACCTCTCTTCCCCTGTCTTGTGTGTGTCTCTGTGTGTGTGTGTGAACATGTGTATGTACACAGATGATATCCAGTCTCTTCCTGAAGCACTCAGAGTTTGCATCTCAGCAGCGATCCAATGTGCGACGCAGCAGCGCGGCTCGACGTTATCAGGCCAACACCGTCAGCGCAAAGTTCCAGAGCAGCCTGCAGGAGCTGCTGGAGAAGATGGAAAGGTCTGAGTAAACCAACACTGTATTTAACCTTTAGAACAGCAAACTCTAATATACACTTATCACACCAGCAGCAAACCATAATGTGTTGTTTTAGCCACTGAATTGTGAAAAATTGTTATAATTTCCTTCCTTCAACGTATTCGAGAGTAAATTTCATGCAGCATATAGTGCCTTTATCCCATGTTAACTGCATGCTTTGCTCCTGAGGAAGCAGGCATGTAAATTATACTTATGTGACACTGACCCTGTCACTGTTGATGCAAGATAATGATCAGTCACAGTGTAATTTTATTGCGTGGGTGTTTAAAATTTACTGTGAGAAACTGCATAATGCGGAGTATAATGTGGTGACTGAGGAGTGAGTGAAAGAGGGAGTGACGCATGGCCTTGTGCTTAAGTAGACAATGCGTTGGTGGGCTATTAGACTAACGTGATTAGAGTGTCCTCCAGTGTCAGTGTTTGTAGGAGTCGTTTATCTTGGGGAGATGAATTTTATTTGCCTAATTTGAACTCAATCACGTCACTTATAGATGAAAACAGAGGCCTCTGGAGAGCTTTTGGCCTGGAAACTGTTAATATGTAGCTTAGACTGTAAAAAGCATGAATTTCTCCACAGATTTCTAATTAGAAAGATAAGTTTTCCTCTGTTTCCTCTCATTTGGAAAGTTGACGTCCTTGCTCAGGACTGATGCACTGAGCCCTCATCAAATCATATCTTCATTTATCCATCCATTCCTTCTCATCTATCTGTGACAGGTGTAACCCTTATTTTGTGCGATGCATCAAGCCAAACAATCATAAGGTATTTTTTTCAAGTCGGATGATGTGTGCAGGCTTGCAGTGGTTTTTTGTTTTCATTTTTTGTTTGTCTCTTTTCTGCATTTCAGCCAATCTGAAATGCTCACGTGTATTATGTGTGTGTGTATTAAAATGTATGTGTAGGAGCCGGGAGTGTTTGACATGGAGCTGGTCAACACTCAGCTACATTACTCTGGTATCATGGAGACCATCCATATCAGGAAGGAGGGTTATCCAATCAGATTGCACTTTCACAGCTTCCTATCAAGGTTGGTGGCTTACAGATCCTCACAACGAGTCTATTTGAGAGAAAATGTAAGTTTTGTAGGAACTATGTGAGCTAAAATACAGTGCAGACTATCTCTGCCTCTCATTCAAATGTCTTTCCTAAAAAGAACTGCCTGTGCTCAGCTTGCCAAAAGTGCCTGTATTATTGTCTTCTTGTGATGAGAGCACAATTCACACATCAATTTCTTCATGCTGAAATAGCCATCTGGCCCCTGCCAGCTCCTGCGGTGGGGAAGCAGCTAAAGCCAATCGATCTTTTAACACATCTGACCGCTGCCCGACAAAGTAGCGCGACAAACTGTGCCAGAGAGAGACAGAGTCAGTTGGATTCACAGTAAAACTACAAAATACAAGCAAATACTAAACTACTGAAACTCAGATTACCCAGAATCCCAATAAGCTTCACACTGGGTCTCTCAGCTAAAAAAAAAAAAAATAGGCTTATATTCAGACAGTTAAATGTTGCATCTTTGGATTTTATGGATCCTCCTTGTCCACATTTTCTTCATTCATGTCGCATAGTCCTTTTAAGTTTGAGTGTGTGTCTTAACTGCATGTGCACACAGGTATAAAGCCCTGCTTTGCCTGAGGGATCTTCCACCTGCAGACGGAGAAAACTGTGTCATGATGCTCCACAAGCTCGGTCCGGTCAAGAGCGGCTCGTATCAGCTGGGAGTCAGTAAGGTGAGCTCTCTCTCACTAACATACACATGCACAAGTTGAGATCAAACGAGTCAAGCATTAGAAACAAATACTGTTTGATTAAGATTTGTGCCTGTTTCTGTGTGTGTTTGTCGTTCAGATTTTCCTGAGAGAGGAGCTGTATCAGCTGCTGGAGGGGAAGCGTGACCGTCTGCTGCACATTGCTGCCTCGACACTGCAGAGATTCACCCGCATGTGTTTTGTCCGGAAAAACTTCATCAAGTTCCGACGGCGTGTGATTTTGTTTGAAGCTCGCTGCAAAGGCTACGTGGTCAGGTAAGGTCACCTGAGGTCAACAACTTCAACACACTGTTGGCTCTTTAAAGGTTCAAAATGTAGAATTTTAGCTCCAAATGCTGCACAGTTCCTATAAACAGGTTACATTTGTGCTGTGTGGGCATACTGTATGTGCAGAGCTGTCTAGTTTTAATTTTGCCTCAACAAGAATGACAGACTAATAAATATTGACTATGAAACATGAAACTTTTCCCATACAAGGAGTTAAAGTTGGGCTGCCTTTTTGAAAGTGAAGAATCCAAACCACTCAACCATATGAGACCTGTGCATTACGGACACTAAGCACTTTATATTATGACTCATTATTTTAGGTTGGGTCAAGTGAAATGAAGCAGATGTGAACACATTTTTTAACCAGACTCAAACAAAGTCATGAGAGTTCAGTTGAGGATTGCATTTATCTCCTTTAATGGAAAAACTTTAAAAGGATGCATCCTCCACATAAACAGGTTGTTTACAAGGGTTTAAAAAAGGTCAGTTTAAGAAGAATTTCACTTATCAGGTTGTTTTACTTGATATTGAATGCACACTTAAAAACTGGAAACACAGAAAGTCAGGAAATTTTTAGCAAAAATACAGAAATAAGGAGAAAACAAAATAGAAAACAGAGGTGAATTTTTTGTCTGCGTCTTCAGAGCTTTTGTTTTCTGTAACAGGCAGCACACAGTCCTGCACAGTCTGAAGTTTCAGTCCCAAGTTTGGCAGTTAAGCTTTTAGTGTTTGGTTTCACAGATCTAAATAGGTCAAAGCTTATCGCAGTCTACTTCTTTTGTCCGTGATGTGAGGAGACAGGGTCAGGAGATTTAGGTCGTGCTCATCCATCAAAGGTGATAGATTTCTCGCTCTGTGTCACTCTCGAAGAGAGACGTTATGCGAATTAACGTTTTATTTGACTGTGCTGTAATTCACTTGCTGACTTTATGACGACGTTAAAAATGGCAGTGAGCTCAAGGTCAAACATTTTGTATCTGTAACGACATCTTTAATGATATTTCACAGATCGTTGGTCACACTTTGATGAACTTGGGGGAAATCGCCCGTCGTGCCCTCCATAAGTGAGATTAACACACATCTTGCTACGCCAAATGTGCTGCCTGTTCTAATTACAGTGAAAGATGTCGCAGTAGTGTGACAGACTTAAAAAATCTCAAATGTGGCTCCGTCTTTGCTGGGAATGTTTTTCACATTTTCTCCACTCTTCAACAAACAGCAACAAGCGAGAAACATTGCTGAAAATGTAGCCGAGAGCTGAAGTTCTTCTAATGGTTGCTTGAAGCTTGCTAGAAAAGTGAGGCAATTTCCACAGAGTCCCATATTAAAATAGGAAAAAAAGAGTTTATAGCAGAAATAAACTTGTTGTCCTCATTTGTGACAACAGCAAGTGGGCTATTTTTTGTTTAACTTACTCATTTAAATTACAACAAGGCTAAAGGCTATGCATAATTAAGGGTGAGGATGCTGTATGGGAGGGTTAGGGTCACAAAGTCAAACAGTGGTTTATAGCAATATTTATCCTTTCCAGTTTAACCCCCTCGTTCATTTACGGTCACAGCTGGCTCCAAGATTGCAGCTGCTATAATGTCAAACTTGATTTTTCCATCAACAATACAGGGACGTCAAAGTGACTCCGTCCCCGTTTAATTTACTATCTGTGCTCTCTAACAGTGTCTGTGTTAATAATCCAACCTCCATGGTTGATGCTTTTCCCAAACAGGAAAAAGTTTGCACTGAGGAAGAAGTACCTCATCAGGTTTCGCTCCGCCGTGCTGCTCATCATCAACCGCCAGCGTTACATGCGGGTATGCACGCTTGTTTTGTGTGTGTGTGAACGGAAGAAAGTTCAGGGCAAATCTGCAAGTGTGTTTGTATTTAACTAACTAAATTAAAACTGAACAAATGTGTGAAGTGTGATGCTGTTGTCTTTCTGTCAGACAGTGGTGGAGCCTGCAAGGAAGGCAGAGGAGGTGAGTGAAAGATGGAGAAAAAAAAATGAGAGAGAGATGAGACACATTTTAAGAAAGAGATGAAGATGTAACATGAGTGTGCAGTTTAAGTGTGTGTGTGTGTGTGTGTGTGTTTGCACTGTGTGTAGGATCGCATCAATAGAGAAGTGGTGAATGTGACAACACTGCCTATCCCTGCTGAGCTGGCAGCCTTGCTACAGGCGGCCTCAGGTACACACACACACACACACACACACAGGCACACACACACATTTACACAAATAAATAACACACTGATCTGCAGTCAGTCAGTACTATAAATAACTTCCATCAAATGATGCATTCCACCTTGTACGCAGTTGGTTCAACAATATTTACTGTCATGTGACTGTAATGACACGTGGCCTGCTATGTGTGTGCGTATGTGTGTGTGTGTGTGTGTGTGTGTGTGCGTACAGGTGGTGAAGAGCTGCATTCTGACTGTTTGGCAGTGGTCCAGGCTCCAAAGGTACAGGTTGACCCCCAGCTGACCTTGCCTCTGGATATCAACAACTACCTCATGACGCACTACATTCGGGCCATATTTAGGGTAAACACACACATACACTCGCAGACAAAACGTGTTTACATGTGAAACTGCATGAACACATGAATAAAACATTATTTATTCCGGGTAAACTTGACTGGACTCAGGACAGTGTTGTTGCTGTGTTGTTTAATCAATCTCAATCAGTTTTAAGCACCATAGGCGTGTGTGTATGTGTGTGTGTGCATATGTGTGTTTGTTTTGCAGGAGCCATTGTTTGGGATGCTGACAGCCCCTCTGGACAATTCTCTGATTCGAATGGATGAGGAGCTTAAACAAGGAGCTGTGAACGTTTTCATTCTGGTACATGTTGCATTTACATGTTGCTGGGAAACTCCAGCATCCAGTCTGTGGCGTGTTAAGAAATCAAACCCACTTAAAGACACATGTTTGACCTTTTTGAACTTCATTTAACTCAATTTTTCTTGGTTAAAACCTTCATTTTAAATAGCCTAAATGTGAAATAAACGTTGCAGGCTTTTCCCTTTTTCTGATATTCATCACGTGCAGTGCTTGCTTTACATTTAAACCCATGATAAGTCAGTATTCTGACTCTTGTATATCTAGAATCTGTACCTTAAATGTACTTTGCAAGTGAGCAGAAGCATATTGTGAAAAACTTTGATTAAGAATCTCTAGGAAAGTGTTACAGTATGTGTCTCAAATCCCTCTGCCTTTGATAGATTCTGAGATTTATGGGTGATCCCAACCTTAATGGGGCTCAAGAGAATCTGTTCGGGAACTACATCATCCAGAGAGGGCTTGCCAATCCCAGCCTCCGAGATGAGATCCTGGCTCAGGTAGCCAATCAGGTAAGCTTGGTTTTATGGTCAGTGGGATTGTAAATGGAAGCTCAAATAAAACGGCATCTCTCACTGTTATTGCACATAATCTCTTCTGTCCATTAGGTGTGGAGGAATCCTAACATTTTGAATTCGGAGCGTGGTTGGCTTCTCCTCTCGTCCTGCCTCTCCGCCTTCCTGCCCTCTCAAAGGCTGGCAAAGCACTTGCTGAAGTAAGAAACAGAATCAGACAGTTAAAATATGTTTAAATTACTGCATATGGAAATTGTTACCTGCTTTTCTGCCTGTAATCTTTGCATGTTGTCCTCTTTGTGCTTGTTGTTTTAGGTTTGTGTCTGACTACGGGCCGGAGGGCTACGACTGTGTGTGTCAGCACCGTCTGCTTCAAGCTCTGCAGCGTCTGAATGTCGGGCCGGAGTACGTCCGGACGTACCCACCCTGTCTGCTGGAGTGGACCGCCAATCGCAAGAGAGCTCACACTGTGCTGCACATACACTGCTTCGATGGTAAAAACACAGACACACACAGGTTTCATAGTTCATATTCAGAACTGGAAGTACAATTTTGGATGGATGGAAATAAAAAGAACAGTGTTTTCTTTACTCAACTTCTGCAGTTTGGTGCCCTTTAGCAAGACGATGGATCACCATCTGCTTCTGTTGCATCTATTAAAAGCACTTTGTCTTCTGTTTTGGCATATTTCATTCTTTTAAAAGATATTTTGCAAGAGTTCCCTGTAAAAAACAAGAGGGCTGTAGATGTAGTGATAATTGTAAAACTGAATGATTGTGTGTTTCCTCCTGCTCTGCTGCGATAAAAAGGGAACTATTGTGTTTGTCTCAAAAGGAGTTATCTTTTTTATAAGTAAATAAATGTTATGATTTAAATCACAAGCTGTAGCTGTGCACAGTGCTCAAATAAGCAGGTAACATAAATAAAAAAAACAGCAATATTACATTCAGGTGCTCTAAATTTGAAGCCTGTTTATTTGACTCGACTCCCTCTCACTGACCTAACCTTACCTTTCTGTTTGTTTTTTTGTTGTTGTTGTTGTTTGTTTTTTTATCTGAGTGCAGGTAATGTGTGCACTAACCCAGCCTCTAGCCTCTAACGCAAAAGAGTTATCTGTCTCTCTCTCATTTCCTCCTCTCATCCAGCTAATCTGTCCTCTGGCCTCTTGGCAAGTGTACAGAGGATTAGACAACACCTGATACTCACTCTGGTTCACTGGCTGTGTTTGTTTCTGTCTGATGGTGCTGGTGTCTACTTTGTGTTAGTGATGCAGTTGGGGGAAATATTTTAGAATGTGATTGAAATAGCTCTTAATGCATTATGAGATGAAGAAAATACACCTCGTCGTCTCAAAAGTGTAGCTTTGGTGGAGTTATTGTTGAATCTCGGAAGCTTTTTTTAACACCTGCTGTCTGTGTTTCCTCCTGCAGGTGTGTCCTTCCTGTGTCCTCTACATTCCTGGACAACAGGAGAAGAAATGGCCAAAGATATCTTGCAACACAGGTATCATCTACCTGCAGAACATTAAAACAAAAAAAGTGTTTTGATTTGATTATTAGTAAAGAAAGTTTAAAAAAGATAAACTAAAGAAGATTTATTGTTGTACATATTACAGTTTGTTTCTTTATGTGTGTGTGTGTTTTAAGGGGTGTGGTGGAGGGCAGACAAGGCTGGTCGGTGCTGCTGAAGGAGACGGCTCAGCTGGTGGAGCTGGAGGGCTCGGACTACGTTCTGGATTTGATGTCGGACCTTGAACTTCCTGCTGACTTCCCCAAACACAGCAGCTACTTCATCATCTCTGCACAGGAACCAGCTAGAGTGCGGCCCAATGCCAGCATGTGAGACACACACACGCACACACACACACACACACACACAGATGGAATATAACTGAGTACATTTCAATCAATTATTATACAACTACAAGTTCGAGGTGAATCTACTTTGTGTGAGTTTTTCCATTTTATGCTGTTTTATAATTCGACTCCACTGCATTTCAGAGAGAAAGGTTGTACTTCTTACTCCACTGCATTTATCTGACAGCTGTAGTATTATTATAATACAAATGAGAAGCTTATAAAATACATTTATACATATATATTATATATATATATATATCTACTTGGAAACCCTTGTCACCGGTTTTAAATATTTAAGTTTGTAAGCATCCTTCAGGGACACATTTCTCCTTTTGAGCCTGGTAGCTGGTTTTATTTCACCAAAAAAGAAGGAAACATTTAATATCTTCATCAAAATTTATTTAAAGTCTTCCATACAAGTATCACTTGACTGACTCATGGAGGCAAACAAATGCAAGGTGGTGATTTTTGTCTGAATGTTTCTTCTGATTGTCTAACAGAAGCCTGTTGGGTGGTGGATTTAACTCAACTAACGAGGTCATATCTTCTGCCATTCCTGACTCCGATGGACAAGGTACACATTTAAACAAACGTACAAGCGCTCACACTCTGTGATTTAAATTAAAATAAACCATGAGGTGGTCCCCTCTCTTCGCAGACTTTGAGCCTCAGAGAGGGATGGATCGTTACCTGGACAGCCTGTTTGACCCTGTACTTTCTGACAGAACCGGAGTAAGTTACATGAGACACTCACACTGAGACACTTGACCACCGAAGAGGGGGATTCCTCTGTCCACCGTTTACTGGTGACCTTAAAGCTCCTTGAAAGCTCTGGTTTATGACAGTTACCAAGGAATCAACCCACCTAGTAATGAGTGTTTTATGTAAATTTGGGGAGCCTTATATTTGAATTAGTACACTGCTCGAATAACATATTTAGACTTTTAACTTTTCTTTTTTGCCTATAATAGGTTTTAAGGTTTTAAGCGTCATTGAATAAATGAAAGGAAGAGAATTAAAGTCATAATTACATCATAGTTATTTGTTAACATAAGAACAGTACAGATATAAATCCCAAATATAAACCTTATTTTTAATGCTAATAAGGGTTTACCTTCTCAGTGCCCAAGTAGCTCAAATAAAGGTCTTAGATTTACATCAAATATAACAGATTCTCCTTCTAGAGCTAAAAAGAAAGCCTCAAATGAAATGATTGTTATAGTTTGCAGCTTTTTTGACTTCTTTAACAGACACAGTATAAAAGTGCACCTGATCACTTGTGTTTTATGTTTTTTTAGTCATATGAACATGACTGGTTTGCTAGTTGCACATATAAATGAAAGCATTATGAGCTACAGTAAACTATTTTTTTATTTAGCAGAACATTTTTCGTCAGCTCATTTTTGCTCCATGCTACAAGTCAGTTCATTGATGGTGATGCATGACCTTCACCACACATGCTGTATTTCACCTCAGTTTTAAATGGCAGTAATACCTGATGATGCTCGCCGGTTGATTTAAATCCGCACGTATTCAGTCAGGGCAATGGTGCAGTGAATGCTGACTGTGTTGGATCTATCAGTCCTCAGCTGGGACGGCGATGTGGTGAATGTTAGCCGTGCTATCGGATGTGGCTGACAGGAATTAGCATGTATCAGATGTGTTCTACAGACCTCTCCCGCCCAGCAACCTATTACGTTACCCAGTTACCGTAACTGTCACAGCCACCAGATCGCCACGGTGATTTCCCACCCCGGCAACGCAGGGATCTGCTTACGAGGAACTGACACTCTGGCAAATGAAGGGCTTACTATTTAATGAGACACGGCCGGCAAACACACACACACTCCTGTGGATTTATGGGTCAGTGGCTGATTTCTGATGGATCGGCTGTAAACATTAGAGAGGGATCGCTCTGATGTAACATTCCACAGGTGCTCTGATTACACAAATATTATGAATATATTTGATCTTCCTGTGTGTCTCCAGCACTCTCACTCTTGTTGACTGTCATTAAGGCACAACCAGCAGAACCATGTTGTTTTTCTACAAATCTTTAAGATGTGCAGGGACTTTGCCGAAGTAAAAAGTCTTAAACTATCAGAGTTTTGATTCAAATTGGGAACAATCTGTCCAAAATAAGAAAAAGATTATAAATATGGCCAGATATTTGCCTGTAACCACTTCTGGATTTTTAAGGCTGACACTGATACTGATATTTGAGAATTTAAGATTTCACACAAGAATATCGATTGGATAATAAAATAGAAGCAAGACATGTACATGTATTAGCATATTCTTTAGTATGTAAAGCCATCACATTCTGACATATTGTTTTTACTCAAATAATGCAATTTGTTTTTTATTGTCACCCGTCATACAAGTCAATACCAACAGATCAGCCAATAGAGATAATTATTTAACTGCCTTTGTGTTTTTTTTAATGTGTTGTATTCAAATGCTCATCTCTAAAGTCTGTCTTCCCACTTGTCCTCACAGGAAGTAGAATCAGCTGCAGGACTGTCCGGCAGGATGAAGGGGGCTGGGGGAGTCGGGGGAGGATGGCAACAGGAGAGGCAGTCAACCGGCCCTCCTCCTCCAGCTGGGGGTCAGCCAAAGATAATTCCCTTGTTCCCTCATTTTCTGTTTACTGTCTAATAAACACTTGATAGTTAAATGTTAGGTGATAAATCACATTATATTGCAGAACAACTAACATTTGTTAATTATACCCTTTCGTGTCCTTGATATTTCTGTTTATAAATCCAACACAGTGCACCATGAGACTGTTACTACAAAGTGGTATGCATGCTATAAAGCATAAATTTAAAACTCAATTCAGGCACTGGAATAAAATAACATACTGTATAGTAAATAAGATGTCCTTTGAAAAGAGCCATAGAGAGAAGAACTTCGATAGCACCATGCATCATGACTATGTGCAGTAAAATAACCACAATTAAAATCTGACAGACATTTGATGTGTCTTTGTGTGTGTCTTTGTGCGCACAGCTGTGAGAGTCCTTCCTGTGGGAGGCGTGATGACGCCTCCTGTTGCTGCTGTGGCACCTGTAACACCTGGTTTGTATCAAGTGTGAAGAGAAACATGAGGAAAAAAAACCTCATCAGGCATAATTTGTATCCCTACATCCTGTTTACTGTGTTTCTCCTCCTCCAGATGCCCAGCATGCTGTTATGGCTCAGCAGCAGCAGGCCATCATGAACCAGCAGGCCATCATCATGGTAAACCCACCGTCTGGATCTGCGTCTGCTTATTTGTTCCAGCACCACTGTTTTGGAATTAACACGTCATCTCTTTGTTTCTCAGGCCCAGCAGATGACCATGCAGGCCATGGCCATGGCCAGCAGCCCGGTGACGAGCCCCCCAACCTCCCCGATCACAAGCCCCCCCATGAGCCCACTGCTCCACCACCCTCCCAGCCCTT
>JAUZTA010000024.1:6608713-6626182 GCA_034780835.1 Ctenochaetus striatus
AAACATTTACGTGACAATTTGTACTCGATGGTCGCGATATAGTCATTTCATACATCTCATCAGATTTTTACATCGATACATCGCGTATATTCGATATATCGCCCACCCCTAGCTGAGACTGTAGAAATGTTTTTTTTTTCACCAGAGTTTCATACAATGAAGCTATGTACAATAAGCAGAGATGTGATGAATGACGATCCAAATATGACTTGTTATCCCTGTTTTTCCCCACCAGGCCGAGAGTTCTTGAGATGGACAAAGAGGAGAACAGACATCCGTCAGTGTCCCATCACCGTCGTCACAGCGCCAGTTCAGAGAACTACTGGAGGCGTGGCCAAGACTCCGACAAACACCGAGAGAGTTCGGGACGCAAAGTCAAAATGAGACGCCATTGAGCAATGAGCACTACTCTATTTACACATATAAATATATCCGCTCTTTTATGTACTTCAATATTGTAACATCAGTCATCATTTTCTTGCTCCACTTATTCTGGCACAAGGAGCACAGTCATGTTGTCTGCGTTTTGATTTGAGTCTGGATCACTTTGAATGCACATTTGTTTCTGGCAGACAAAGCTGACTTCTGTGCTTGTAAGTACAGAACCTTGAGTTTGTTACTACAGTTAGGCTCTGTTGTTGAACTGTTCAATTTCCTCAAATTAATCATTTGTTTCCATGTCCATAGACTCTTCAAAATGGCATGTATTTTTTGTAACCAAGATGTACAGACAGCAAGATCAAAAAGAAAGATGTATGTATGGACTTGTACAAAAGAAAACCTGAGCTGTAATCTATCTTGTTATAATGTACAATACGTTTGTATAGTCTTTAATTGGGGGACTTTTATGCAGAAAGAATGTTTTGTTTCTTCACACCGACATTTCTGATCCGTACTTTTACTGTGCCATCCCAGATTTTTGCTGTTTTGTTCATTTCAGCCTCCCTGTCACAGTTTTAAGTTTGAAATAACTGACAGATGTGTAACCATGCTGTCTGTGTTATGTTTTGATTCCACTGTTTGGTTAATCTTAGTGGAGGTGACGATATGATGCACCAACTAAACTGAAGCTTTATGGAGTAATGAAAAACTCAGGCCTTGTTTTACACTCCTGTTTCAATCTGAAGTTGCTTTTCCTACCTAGTTACAGAAGCCATGTTACTGAAGTTCTGTATTAAATTAAAAATTTCCTCATTTAAATTGGGTGATATTTGAGTCAGTCAGGACTTAATTTGAGGAAACCAACCCAATTACGTCTTGTTTGAGACACAAGTTAAGGAAACTTAATTTCTAGAGGTACTTGCCCTGTTGCTTTGTAAACAGATATATTTGTTTCTTGCTCCCAGTCAACCATATTTGGCAGAGCTACTTAGCTGACTGCTAGACTAATTTAAACATACAAATAAACAAAAATTAATCTTGGTTCAGAGGAGAAATGTCAAAAGTAGTTTCAGTTGTTTTCATGGTTTTCTGATGCTGTGCCGTCTTTGTTAACTTGAACAAGTAAAACCTAAAACTAATGATCTGCAGGAGGCAGATACAAAGCCTTTTAAAGAAGGAATGGGACACTAACTTTGTTGGCACAGTGGTGGCACGTAAGATGCTTTCATTAATTTCACTGCACAGTTGTGGCTGCAAAGATGCTGGCTGAATGAAATAAAACTGTAAATGTCTCCACAGAGTTGGTCTGCCATTCATTAAAGCAGAGTTGTTCTTTAACCAAGCTGGCAATTTAAGCATGAGGCAGTAAGCAACAAGCTGGGGTGTGCTTTACAGCAGGAGCAGTAATTACTCCTGTTATTGTACGTATATAACCCATCCTAAGTGGAGTCAGACTGACATCCTTATACAAATCAACATGTCTAGCACTGGTGTCCAGTTTGGACCTGAGCCATAAAGCAATCCCCTTATATTTAATAGTTTTTGTATATTACTTTGTGTATTATACATCTTCAATATTTTAAGAAAGTTATTTATAATTCAATAAAGACAATACATACACTTTATATGCTTGAAATAGTTTCAGTATTACAATGAAGGAGATTAAGAGTCAAAAACAAAAACATTAAAAACATTTTCACAAAATACAAAAATGAAAATAAGTACATAGAAAAAAAGAAAGGCAACTTAATGTTACTTTTCCTTGATCAACTCTTAACAAAAGCATTAATAAGTGTCGCTTTCGCTATTGTCATATTAACTTAGTATTTGGCTGTATGAAAGACAAGAATTTACAATAACTTTCCTTTAGAAAGAAGTCAGATAGAGGTGAAAAGTTCATTCTTGAGCTTGGAGAAGTGAATTCAGTTAATCCAAAAGTACCGATGATATGATAAAAAGCAATTAAACTGTTACAAAAACTCGGGAATGAGATTCCTGGGGGCGCTCTTGGCTCTTCGCGTTGAGCACCAACCGGAATTTTAAAAGAAGAAGAAGACAGCAGCTGTTAGCTAGCAAGTTGAGCTTTATTTACTCTATGCCCGTCAACGTCTGACATTAACTTTTTGTTTTACTGTTAAAGAACAACGAAATATGCATTTCATCAAGCGCTAATGTGGAGTTGGTTATTATATTTCTCCCCTTACTAAGTGGTAAGTATACTGAACAGTACTGAAGAAGTAGGTTAGCTTTTACTGACTGCTAATCTAGCTAACTAGCTAGCTGGCCTGGCTAGTGTTACCAACACCAACTGACATTAGCTATCAGCTGGACTTGGCAGCTGTTCTCGGTTAGCTCCTGCTCTTTGTGGTGACTTTTAAAACAGCTAATACTGGTTGGTCTTGTACCTCGCTTTATAGTTTATATCTGTGGACCGGGGCTGTAAGCTGTAGCGTTAGTGTCACAGGTAATTGTTAAGGAACAGCATTGTGTTAAGCTTGTTACATGTCATCAGTCAAACCAGAAAGATGACTTTTTTATTGTTTCACATTCAAAAATATTAGGCGAGCCCATTGTAGCTGAAGTCAAAATGCTCTTTTCTTTGGTTCCCTTATGTAACAACTGGTCGCTTTTGCATCGCATTTCTGCCACTTTTTAACACTGCAGTGTCCCACAAGCACAAGTAAACAGTAGGCCTATATACAAAGTATTATTAGTAATACAATGACTTAGTCAAAAGTAGACAGGGTGCTTGTCACTACGCTTTCAGTAACAACCTGGTGGCGTATGTTGCTGCTAATATCTAAAAACGACACCGTGTTGGCAAAAGATTTGGTAAAATTTTGCAATAATTTCCGTTGTGGGGGTGTTAGTAACGTTACATCACCATTGCGCTGACTCAAAACAACAGCATATTGATTAAAAGCATTATTGACTGGCCGATCTATATGTTCATCAGTGACACTGTTGGTTGCAGCTATTATCAACTCAACCAGCGGTGAACAGCATCTATCAACCTCTACAGTCCTTTAGTTGACATGTGGGTAAAATGACTAACATTAAGCAAAGTGAACTTTTCTTCGATGTCAAAGGTATCAGGTCAGTACTGTACGTGCTGCAGGTATAAAGTGGCGCTGTAACTTGACCAGAAAGGTTGTTACATATTTGGCCTGGCATGACTCAGGCATGTTTTGGGTTTATAAATAGAGCATGTCTCCATTTTTGGGATCTTGTGCCTTTGAAAGGAGAGAGGACACACACTTGGTTTACTTGATATAATAAGCAAAATGCCCACGTTGAGTTTTGTACAGACTGAAGGTAAATTTAAATCATGGTCTCCTGTGTCTGCCCTTGAAATGAGCTAGCTTAAAGGATTAAATCACAGTTTTTCCAGTTCATATAAATCAATATTTAGTCCCCTACTTACAAACTGATGTCTTTAGTTTTAAATATACTGTGCTGCTGCAGCTTCTTATTAGGCTTGTTCCCATGCCTTAAGAGTATACTATAATAAGACAGGAGTTGTTCTATCAAGAGAGCTTTGTTGCAAAAGAGATTTTAATATGTCACTGAAGGAAAATAATGTGAAATTGCCGACATAAATGATTGTTACAAACCATTTGTGTCACTGGAAATACTTAATCAGGCACTATACTAGCTCATTGATGTTGTGAACTAGACCTGTGATTTTGCACAACAGAGAAGTCAAAATGTCTCCTTTGAAAAGGGCCTAACTAAAAGATGTCAGCTAGGTAGACTTCTATTGAACTTCCCTGGCACAGAGGCAGCCAAAAAAACCAAACCAGCAGCCTTTAATAAAGTGTAATGCATGTCAGACTATTTTGTGAGCTTCACATTTTTAAAGCAAGATTCATTAAAGTGTTTTTTTTTTTACTATAGTTGTCAACAAAATCATGAACGATAAGGAAATTGATCTTTATAATGGGTTAGATAGCTTTTCTTCTACAAATCCAAAGATCACACCCCCACAAACTTTTCCTGTGCAGTCCTCTGCTCTGTGTTTTAAATTTGCTAGGAGAAAGAGCATATACCATATACCATAATTTGGGTGTAAAAATCAAACTTAATTATATCAGTACAAGTATTGACTGTGATCCTATGATGGATGTGAAGTTCTCTCAGCAAAAACAAAACTATAAAAAAAGTTGCCAACTTGGTAATTAAACTAATTCAGTTTTATCTGATGATGGTTTTGACCCATTCGGTGGTTTGTTTTTGTTTGAAAAATATGTTGTTTTGAAGGAAAACTAAATGTTTTGATTCTATGTGGCTCCTCACTGGTGCCAATAAAAACTAGAGCCATACACAAAGGATGCAAATTATGGGAAAATGCAAAGCAAAGTGTCTCAGTAAGGTCATCATTAACCTCTAGAACAGCACATATTCTCAAGAGGGAGCTTTGTTTTAGGGATCATTTTTCTGTTTGTTTCGTTTTTTGTTTTTTGTTTGTATGATGACCAGAGCCATGTAGTAAATTGGTTCAAATTTCACTAAAGGACTTCTCTTGGGTTGAGTTGTAATCTGATCACTGTGAGGACTATGATTTACACTATTGTCAAACTAATCAAACCTCTCCCGACCTCTCCTACCAAGTATAAAAGCATTTGCATTGAAGTTCCTCTATTGGAGTGAACCAAAAGGTCATTTTTAAATGAACTGGAGTTGATTTTCCCTCTACCTGACACCTATGTTTTGTGTTGCTTTCTGCCCACTTGAATTCATGTGTTTTTTCTTCCCAAGGCTAACCATAAAGGAAGCAATGAACTTCCATGGCAGTCGGAGGCGAGGAGAGGATGGAATCACCATGGTGATTGACTTCCTGCTGTCTAACGCCCGACTGGTTCTCGGAGTTGGTGGTGCTGCCTTGCTAGGAATTGCTACATTGGCAGTGAAACGGGTGTGTATTTTTTAGGTTGTTAGCAGCGCATCAATGCACAAGGACTCTCCATGAATCTAAAAAAGAACTAGTGCTATGCTAATGCTTATTGTCCACCCATAGATTGACAGTCCATCTTCAGTATGTTTGGGATTTAGGGCTGAATATGTATTAAAAACTACCAATTGTTGTGACTACATTGGGTTGCTTTTCCAAGCTGTGGGGTCAGAAGTTAAATCTTAAAACAGGATTTAAAGTAATCTCTGAATCTCCAGTGTTGTGTTTTAAAATGATTTCTGTTTAGCACCGATTCTAAAATCCTATTAACATCAAGTGAAGTGGAGAAAGAAATTGAAAATAGGTTAAAAAAGTATGTGGACTGTCTTAAAAAAATTGTACATTTTTATACTTTCAAGTAGTTTCTCTACAGTAAAATGACACTGCACGGCTGCATTGATAACAGTAAATAAGTCTCAAAATGATTTGGACAATGCTCAACATTATCAGGACAGTCCAGATTGAGTTTCCTTGAGAATGAGGTTTTCCCTTTGCCGATTAAATCCCTGTGGGTTCAGGCAGTGTATGCATTCTGTTTTTTGGAAGTCATGCATTCCTTTTATGAGTGCGCGTTCCTGACAGTGAGTGTTTGTATTTAGCTGATAGAGCGTGCAGGCCGTGCAGCCAATGATGAAAAGGTGGAGCAGAAGATGGCTGAGAGCTGGGAGGAGCTGAGTTTGGTCTCTGCTTCCCCAACGTTGATCAAGAAGGGCATAGAGGGTGTGGTGATGAAACATGTTGCCAAGGCAGCAAAACAGCAGAAAGGTATCTACATCTCAGCAATTAACAGTATACACAAGCACAGAAATGCAGCAAACATGTAGAATTAATAAGCTATATTTTCAAATCAGAAACTTTTGCTTGTATTACTTTAATATAACTGTGTGAATCCCTCTCAATCAGCTGATCTCTGCCAGCAACCTCAGATGTCCTCTCTGGAGGTACAGCCTAAACCCGAGTCACAGTCCAAGAGGCTTCAGCTGTGCGTCCTGAGTTTGCAGGTACTGTGACATTTCACCTCCGTGCTCTTGAAGGCATAGATTATGCATTCAGTCTTAACAGCTGCTGTAGGAGCTCTGCTCACTGTTGGCTTATTCATTTATGCATGTGTAACATGTTTTTTAAAGCGTAGTGCTTAGGGGATACGCATTGTTATGCACTGGTTAGGCTGCACAGAGCCCCAGGAGCCCTGCATAATCAAAATACTGTGTGTGTTTGTGCACTGGCTGTATAGAAGAAGTCAAACAAGCATGAAACAGTTTTGAGTAAGTGTGCAAAACAACGGCATAAGCATCAGTATTGTGAATTGCTTTTTACTTGCTACATTGAAATAATTTGTTCAGTAAATTGTTACTAGAGCAAATGCATGACTGGACATAAGAGGGGATTTGAAACAGTTGGTTTGACCTTTGAATAAGCTCGTGCAAATTATTTTTACGAATAGATGCACATCTTAATTTTTTACCCTGAATCTTTTGAAAACTGATTTGCAATGAATGTTGAGTAATTTTCTGTTCCACTAAATGTAATTTAAATTACTTTTGTTTCCGTAAAATCAGGCTGTTTTCAGGGTTGGTCAAACATCAACAACAGCATCCTCGGTTGGGCTTTAATACATATGTGATTAGAATTTTAGTCAATGTCATTTCTTGACACAAAAATGGAAATTTCCCCTTTCCTTAAATTATTTTTTAAATCCCACTAAGGTCACAAAATCAACCTTGATCACTTCTCCAACCTGTAAAACAGCTCCAGATCAGAGCAGAATGGTTAGAGCCCAGAGGTTTATTTCCCCGGGAGCTCTGGTCTGGTGCAATCCTCATCAGCATCCGCCTGCAGCATCTGTCCCTCTTTTCAACCAACCATAAAAACACTTGAAGCCCTACAATACTCATGATAGCCTATGCAGTCAAATGTTAATTCAGTATTTAATGGTGAAATGTTATGCTCAATGCTTTGAGCTATTCAGTACAGCCCTACTTACTGCTCTCACAAACTGTTAATGTAGCAACAACGATTGTTTTATGATTGGTTGTTCACCTTTTTAAATGCTGCTTTATGAACAGTAACACAATATGCACATCACTGTTTCTGTGCTGTTTACCAGTTTTCCTCCTGGCAGCAACCTAACAGGCAAAACATAACATGTCAGTGTTATTAACTCAGCCTCAAGGCACAAAGTTACACTGAATATTACGTTGCTCAAAAGACAGCTGTATGTATTCCCGGTGGAAGTGTAAAGCTGTTTTGTTTACTTCTTGTTTAGAGTTATCATAGCAACACAGTGCGTGCGCCTCTCATCAGGATTAAAGATTCAGCATTTTTACTGTAACCCCAGTTGCATAAAAACACCATAGTGAGAAATTCCAAGACTGGGAGGTCCAAAAATATTATTGTTTTTTAAAAGCTATAAAAACAAAAAATAAATACAGCATAATATGCATAAAAGAAAGCACAAAAATATACATAGAAGGACAATATCTATTGGCATAACCTGTTTGTATCCTTTTTAAAACACATGTTTAGGAGCGACTGCAGCAGTACTATCACACAAGGGCAGCACTGGCTCCTCATGAGGTCCAGAGGGCTCAGTCTCTCGCTCTTGACATCTGCACTGAGATCCAGGGCTTTCTGCACAGCCGTCATCCTGACATGCCCCTGGGAGAAATGAGCCTCGGAGGCTCTCTACTGGATGACCTGCAGGTATGCATGCAATATGTATTTTTTTTATTTTCCCCTCCTGTAATGTTTTTCAGCAAGATGTTGCATTGATTTATGTGTGTGTGTGTGTGTTTGTGTGTATTTGTGTTTAGGTGGTCAGTGCAGACCATGCATGTCTGCTGGTGCCTCTGCAACTGGAAGCCTCTCTGTGGCGTCTCGTCCCGGGAGAAGAAACACTGCTTACTCACCCACTGCATTGGATGGTTCGGCGAGTCAATCTGGAATATTTTCCTAGAGGACGCAGCTACTGGGACAGGTGAACACACACAGATTAAGAAAAAAATGTAATTCATCAGTCACCCCTGCAATTTTAGTTTCTATATAAAAAATATCAGAGAAACTGGTGTTACTTGCAGACTATTACTGCTGTTAACTCTGACTAAGACTTAACTTTTTTAACCATAACCTTTTTTACTTTCATTTAAGCGACAGCAATAGACTTGCTGAAGCACAGCTAAATGTGTGCATTAAAATATTCTGCTGGAAACTTGAGTCTTTCACTAAAACCAGTCACTTCTGTTGTCTTGAAGGTACCTGGTGGGGGGATATCTGTCCTCGGAAGCAGTTGTGAATATGTTTAGTAAGGCTGTCATGGAAAATATGAACTGGCTGTCAATCAGCAGCACCATGGACTGTTTGGTCAGACCTGTTCTGGGAGGACCAGACCTGAGACTGGAGATTCGGTACTTGTCTTTTCTTATTGTTGTTTTTGGTGTTTATACTTAACTGCAAATGAAGTGCCCATTTTTTGATTGAACACCTTAGCTGTTTCACTTTTAAGAGATACATTGTTAAGTTTAGAGAGTAGAAAATTAAGCAATTATTCAGTGATGTTAATGCAGCAATTAACTTCTTTTGAGCGTTGTCTTGAGTTTTCAAAGAACACAAGTCACAATTGCTAACATAACTCATCTGCTAGCTGTGCACATAAGCAACTTAACTGTCCAAAAATATGTTTGATGTTTTAACATGTTGTGTGGTCAAAACAGTCATCCCATGTGATGTTTGTGTGTTAAATGTGATGTTTGCGCTCTCCATTGACCTCTCTCCTCCTGCAATCCTTTAGGCCTGGAAATGAAAAAGAGCAGAGCAGTGATCAGCCCCTGTTCATCTCCATGTTGCCTCTGCTGAGAGACGGGGACGTGGTTCTGATCGCCCAGCCTGACCTCACCTCTCCTTGGGTCAACGCCTGGCACCTTTCTCTCTACCCGTGGGAGACTCAGCGCCTGACTCAGCTCGACACGGCTGACGACGGGCAACGCAGACAGACACTTAAAATCCTTAAGGCAGTGTGCAGACTGAACCCCGCCTTGCGACCACTTAAAGCTGCCCCACTCGCAAATCTCATATTGCACCTCAGTGACAGTGAGAGCGACTGGTCCGAGGCCAGCCTAGACGTGAGATTCCAGCAGTGTATCACAGAGCTGATTGGCTATCTAGAACAAGGTGCATTACACAGTTACTTCAAGCCAGCTGTCAATCTGCTGAGCGGCTTGTCAGAGGACCAGGTGGATCAGATGGGCTTCATGCTCTACTGCGCTGTGTCAGAGCCTGAAATATTGCTTATATAACCGTCAGCACATGAAACACATCTCTCAAGCTCTGACACAGGCCAAGTTTAAAGGCTTAATCTTTTATCATCCAAGATTTTTATTTCAAGTCAGAGATGTTTTATTCTTCCCGGTGTCTAGCTTCTCCATCCTGCTTTGATGTAAGGGAACGGGGTACAGTTGGAATGACAAAATGGCACCATAGACTAATGTCTACACTGGAGGGGGGGAAGCTAGAGAGAGACTGCATATGTGAAAGTGATAATCGTGCTGAACAAATCACAATGAGGAAAGCAGATGTGCCAAGGAAAGGAGCTGAGGGAGTGTAAGGGATGCCTCAATATGTGCCTGATCATAACTTCCCCACACACACACAAAACAACCAGGTCTGCTTTTAAGTGTCTGTGAGGATGCTGGTTTTTACAGGGTTTCATGAATGGTCAGCTTGGCCTCATACAGACCTGTATATCTGTTAGCAGCAGAGGAGGAGTGCAGTTTATTGCTTTAGTGCATATACTTTTCTTATCTTTTATTTGATGGTATCTGCTCTGCATTGTTTTATCAGTGTCCTTTAATATTCTAACTATGCAGAAAAGTAACAAACTACTGAGAGCCACCAGGTTTTTATGCACTTATTAAACTATTCAGTCTATCTGAGTTGAGCTTATTTAATTTTTACGTGTACATTTTATCATACTGGAGGTTTAAGTGTGCAGTATTGTTTTTGTCTTGTTTAATCTGAAGGGGGTTTAATCTAGGGAACTGGACTTGGCTGTAGGTATTTGAAAAAGATTCAACCCTCTTAAGAAGATGTCTTGTTCAGTGGACAGCCTGTTGCCAATCTCATTTGGGTAAACTAACCCTTAAAATTATGGCTAAACTTGTCTAATAATTTAATGCACTTGCTTTTAAACACAACCCCAATTCCAAAAATGTTGGGATGCTGCATAAACAAAAACTCATTGTCATCATTTGCATTTCATTGTTGACATATACTCCACTGAAAGCAGTACAAAGAAAATGTGTTTAATGTTTTGTTTCATCAATCTAATTGTTTTTTGTTTTTTTGTAAATATATGGTTATTTTGAATTTTATGTCAGCAGTGCAATTCAAAAAAAGTTGGGAGAGGGGCAACAAACGACCAGGAAGGTTGTGTAATGCTCCAAAAACATCTGTTTGGAGCATTACACATGTAAAAATGTTCACTGGTCACTGGTGATGTTGTCACGATTGGGTGTGAAAGGTGGATCCTTGAGGTTCACCACTTTGTGAAACACATAGCTGTATAGAGGTTGTCACCTACTTGTGCTTTGAAACACTTCACAAAACGGTTATCTGTAAACAGTTTGTTTCAAAGTGAGTGTATTCTGTTTTTTTGTTTGTTTCACACAGCATCCTAGTTTGTGTTGGAACTGGGGTTTTACAGTATGAATGTTGTGAATATTTCTCCAGTTTTATTTTCTTGCTGAGTGAAAGAAAATTGGTGTTCTGTGATTGAACATTGAAACTGCAAATAAAATAAAAGAATTTGTTCATATTCCCAGCCCAGTGGTCTCCAATTTTTGTCTTCTCTAACTTGAGAAAATCAAGGTTGAAGTTGCATGTGAAACTTTTTTTTATGTAACTGATTAACAGTTGCAGTGATTAACACCCACTGCTAATTATTGATGGAGGTGCCACTCTGCCACATTATAAACTGTAAAAACTACTTTAATGCAAATTTCAGTTAAAATAAGAAGATTATGTCATGGGAAAGCCAGATTATAATTATCATCAGCTGACAGCCTAAACAACAGAGATGGATGAATGCAAATATGTAGAAACATAAAGCAGCAGAGACGTGCACATGTGCATTGAAGGAGTTAATTATTGCTGTAACCATTCCTCCTGTTCACACTGACGGGGAAGAGATCAATTTCTAAGATAATGCTAACATAATATTAGTGATTGGGGACAAAGTTTACAGTCCTCAGTCTGTGTGAAAGTGCATTTGAAAACACAGCTAATGTTGACTGGGGCTCCAGCAGACTGAACTTCACACAGATCTAAGAGTGACTGTTTGGTGCAGAATTCCCATATTATTCTACACTTTTTCTCTTGAAGAGCTGTTTCAGTGCCTCATATTCACTTCAGCTGAACTTAAAACTTGATATTTACAAAGAATAGCAACTGAAAACCAGACTCGAGTTTCCTGTATGTGAACACAAGCAGGCCAATAAACTGGGGACATTTCATTCATCACATTCGATTAACTGATTTTAATCAAATATTTTAAGTCAAAAGAAACAGGAAGAAGGTGAAAAAATTTATTATTTCAACATGACTCTGGAAATTATTTTTACATAGACCTTGTAGACTTTGAATGTATTTTCTGTGGTCCTGGTAGTCTGCTGCAGACTACCAGGGGCATTAAAATTGGACACACAGGAAGAAGGCAAAATATTTGCCTTCTTCCTGTGTGTCAAGGTTTTTACTGGTTTCTAAAAGAACCTTTCGCACGATTTCAGAAACTCAGATTTTGAAAACATAGACCTCTGGAGAAAAGGGCCGAGCCTCTGCAGGATGGGTCCCCAGGTCCAGATGAGGCTTTTATGGGCACATGGAGCGATGGGCCCTGGGACCAAACTGCGGTTCTCCACATTTCTTCAAAATTTCTTCAAAGTCTTGTGACCCACTGACCGAATGGCACTTGTGACCCGCCATCGGAGGGCCCCTGCCAGCCAGCCTCACACTGGTGTTTGGGTGGACGGTTCCTCTGGCCTGTGGGTTTGTATCTTAGACCAGGAGGACTACTGTTCCTCCTCGGCAGGCCTGTCTGACCCAGTTGTCCTTCCACAGAACTATTGCTGGGGCAAAGGTTTTAGTGGTGTGCTATCAGGTGTATCATGGTGTGTCTCAGCTATCTTAAAGGGTACTCATTTGTACCTTATTTATTTCTTTTTTATTTCTTGTTTATCTTAATCTTGTCTTCACTTTTACTATGAAATACTGCAACACTTTTTTCTATATGGTGTATTGTCCCACTGCTACTGCACTGTCATGTAACACAACGATATGTTGTTCTACCTCATTCAAAAGAAAATAATAAAATCTATTGCTCACAAAAACAAAAATGCTACAGTCAAAAAGCACAATTGGACATTGGGATTGACCTGCACCCTGGGAAAATTGCTGTTTGTCTACTCTTCATGGAGGAATAAGGAGAGACATTTGCATTTTCTCCTTTTAATCCTGCTTGTGATGAAGATTGCAGTTATTTCCCACACATGAGAGGACATTCTCAACGAGTTTGAGTCAAAAGCTTGTGTTAATTGAGCAACTGCCTTTTGAACACCTCAGCCATCACTACTGCCACTTGAACAATTCAGAAAGCTCCTCGCATCGATTCCACATTTGACACGGAGGATTTTCCAAGGTGTGATATGTCCATGATGTGAAAGCATGAGTTTCTCTTCACCCTTGTCACCCTGTGCAGCAGTGTCTTTGAATAACACTGACTGTACAGTTTCCGTCTCCGTGCTTGTGTGGGTTTTTCATCTCTCTTTGCTTTTACCACCTTGCACAACGTTATCTTTGATTTGTCTTTGTTTTGCACAATTGCAATGCTTTCCTTTGGTGAGATTTTTGGCTCTCTTCACTCTTGGCACCATGCACAATGTAATCTTTGTTCAACACCGCCTGTGTGGTTTCTGTTCCCCGAAACTTTGCGCGTTTCTTGTTGCTCTTTGCTCTTGCCACCATGTGAAAAGTCATCTTTGTTTGACACTGCTTGTGCACGCTTTCATGGATATGGCTGGAAGGATGGATGTCTATTCACTCCCTTTGTACAGCATCATCTTTGTTCAACACCAACTGTGCAGTTACTGGACATCTGGTTCCTCTTTGCTCTTGGCCAACCTGTAAATCCAAGATATTGATTGCTAACGACAAATTCAAAGGATTAACTAAAGCACATGGAAACTCCTATTCATCACTCAGTTCCAAGATACTTTGCCACTACTAACAAGGAAATGTCTTGATGTTTACCTTGGAAATGACAACTGTGAACAAAGTTCCTCACCAACAATCAGCTCACATTTCAGCCAAACTCGGAAAGGAGAGGATGAAAATATTCGGATTCCTGAAAGAAGCCCAGGGGATTATTTGTGTGCGTGTCAGGGGTTGGGGTAATTGTTTTATTGTATAAAGCATTTTATGTTACATTTTGTCTGTATGAAAACTGCCATACAAATAAAGACTAATTGATTAATTGGCTGGCTGAATGACTGATTCATTACTGATTTATTGACTGATTGGTTGGTTGGTTGGTTGATTGATTTGCATGGTTGGTCTGCCGGCAGATTCTTTTGAACTCACTTGATGTGCTGAGCAAAGTTCTGTGTGATGTGGCTGCGTAAGAGTCCTTCCTCCCACTGGCTGGCGGTCAGCCAGTAAATGGGGTCACATGGGTACTCGTGATGATTACGAGTGACGGCGAATCAACTGCCGCCTGGCAGATAATGGTTCGTGCAGTCATATCATGCGTAGCACCATAAATGACACTGATGGGCAGAATAACCTGGAAGGTCCGTGTCCCTGAAGTAGCCAAATGCCTCGTCATCAAATGAGTGCCGCGTATGAATGTATGAACGAGATTCCCATTGTCCCTGTTCACTCTCTAGTGAAAACACACCCAAGTAAAAGAGCTTGGCAGAATCAACGGGGGAGGAAAACCCTGTTGTGTGGGGGAAGAAAGCCCAGTCTGGTGCTGTGAAGAGACATGGAAGGTGTAGAATAAGTGTGAGACTTCAGCTGCTGCTGATACACCACTACTCTTACCACTTTTTCACTTACCTGCTGAGGTGGGTAGGTGAGCCCCAAGTGGGTTGTTGCCACCGGTGTCAATTGTGCGACGACAGCTGCCTCTCTGGGGCCAGAGGCAGCTGGGGAGCTTGACTTGGGTTGGTGCATCCGTCAAATGATAACCTGGGTGTCCTAAGGTGGGCTAAGTGAGAAGAGAAACCTCCCATGGTGCATAAAGGCAAAAGCTTGCTTGATCTTGATTTTCAGTATGAATACAAGACTGTAAAAAAAAGATCATTGGACTGTTCACCCACTAACAGGCGACGTGAGCTGGGCATGTGTGTGGAGAGTCTGGTGTCAAATCATTTGCAGACAACTTGATTCTGGATGAGGGTTTCAAACGTAGCAGAGCAGCTCCCTTACTGCAGTCTTTCTGAAAATCAGCCCTCGATCCAAGCTTTTGTCGGATGCGGGAACTGTCCCTGCCAATGTCCCCATCCTCATGGTAGTAAATCAGACTACCAGGGGCATAAAACCGTATGAAGAAGCTTAAAAAGGACGAAGTCTAAACCTTCTGAGTAAAGGAGTGAAATGGATCTGGGAGGATGGCCAAGGGCAGGGACTATTTTGTGGTCATGGAGCTCACCAACCTCTCTCACCTTCCCTGGGAGTATGATGGACTACCAGGGGCACAAAGTGTCAGCTGGACTACCAGGGGCAAGAAAGCCCAGCGAGGTGCCTTTGAGTGGGTTTCCCAGGATGAAGTGCTTAAGAATAGGTTCACATTTTTGGCTGGAGGGCTGGGTTCCTGGAGGTATGTTGGGGTTGAGGGGCCTCCAGCCAGAGTTAAGGAGGAAAACCATCCTGCTTGAGCACTTTACCTTCAGCAAGCATGCTGTTTACTAAACCCTTACCTAAAACGTTTTAGCCTTACATTGCTTTGGTTGATGGGTGGTTAATCAGTCATAGGCTTCACCTTCTGTCCCTGATTGATACACACTGCGCATCTTGACAGTAGCATATGCTTATGCAAGTGATGGAAGTCTAAATATACACAACTGGTACAGTTAAAGTGTTAACAGTTTATCACATCAGTTATAATTTCCTCAATCATTATTTTGAAAATCTGTTCTTGAGTTAATAAATGCAAATGAGTGCTAATCTCTGGGGATATGTGCATTTATCAGAGCAAAAACAACAAGTGCCTCCTGTTTTACCAACCAACCACAGTTTTAAAAGACCAACTACCCTAAAAAACTTGAGAAAGTAAAGGAGACACACCTAAAATGGCATCTTGTTTACATGCATAAGCTACTTCAGGAGCAACACCAGACCTTCCAGTTTTTGAGGTCCTTTTAATTGGTTCAATATTCATTTTTTGTTCAATTTTTTCGATCTGATGTATTAACTAAATATTTTATTTGGTTGCAACGTGTGATGTAATTAATTTAGTGTGTTTTTCTTAAATAAACTTAAAGGTAAAGTACCCAAATTTCCTGAATTGAGAAGTGTGTGCATCGCTCAAATCGCTGATCCAGTCGGAGGAGGTAAAAGTACAAAAAGGATAAAAACCCATTTAGTCTTGCTTGATGCAAGATGACGCAGACAAATACTAACAAAAAGCCAAGGCACTCAGTCCTCTGGATAAATAATGTGTTATGTTTATTCCTCAAACACAGGGCAATTTAACAGATCCACACCTACTGACTTTATTCATCACTGTCTGGGCGGCGCAAATTATACGGACCGTGGATGGCTTTCCCACCCGGATGTTTTCAACGGATGTTAAATATATATATTTTACTTTGAAACTGATTAGCGGAAATCCTCATTAGTGTGTCTGGCTTGACTCCGGACCTACAGCCTGGTTTTCCATGAAGCGCCGCTCTCGCAACAGACGTGAGCGGCATTCAACCGACACCGGCGTCCGTCACATGGTTAAATATGTGTGTCGCAGGTCCAGTTTGCCGGTCAAATAGGTGACAACGACACAAAGGGCTTAAAACTGAAACCGGCCTCACAAATCACGAAAAACGAGGAACAGAAATCCCGGGACAAAGGTTAACTAACCGTGTGACTGCCGCCCGCGGGGGAACTTTCGCTTCTCCGTTATGTCTCTCTGTTCCTGAAAACGCCGCTTGTTTACGGGATTGCCTCTGTGGTGAGGAGCGGTGAGGACAGTCCTGGAAGTTGTTTTTATTTGTACTGTTTTCTTGTCAGTCGCTTCATGACTGTGAACAACTGCGCAACAAGTTTTAACTTTGCGGTTGTGTTTGCAGCGTCCTGTTATAAACAGCTGACTCACTGACGGAGGGCCGCGCGGCACACGGCGATGTTTGATCAGTCCCGCGCGGGGGTGCAGATCAAAGAGCGCCGGCATCGCTCGTAGATCCCACATGGGTTGATCCCTCACCGTCTGAAGATGATCGGGTCACCGGACCTGCTGGTGTTCAGCGACGCTGAGGGGATCGGGGAAGGAGAAGATGACCAGGCTTTACCGGAGGAGCTGTCTGTCCCCGATTCCCCTCCGTCTAACCCCTGGGCCACCTCTGCCCAGTTTCACCGGGACTTCATACTGGTGGCGGAATTCTCAGAGCAGGTGTGTGCTTCCAGTCTTAGATTGAAAACTGTTCTTAAAATACCTGGGAAAACTCTAAAAGACTCGCTGTTGTAGATTTATGATATGAAACGAGGACTTATGGAGGGGAAAAGGCGGTTTTAAGATACAGTTTTGTTGATGATTGAAATAAACTGGTAAAATTAAATAAAATATAATAAAAACAAGGTGTTATAGCAGCACAAAACGGACCAAAAAAATAAGACAAGACCAAAACGTACAAACAAACAGGGTCTAAACCAAATGCACATAGAAATCAGCAGAGAAGAGTAAATACTGATGAAAATAATAAAAGAATAATGAAAAAGAGCAGCTCTTTTAAGTGCATTTTCCCTTAAACTGCAATGCAAAGTGACACTGTAAAGACTATAAGATGTCAAATAATAATACAAATACTCATCCACAGTTGAATGGTCAAAAGTGAAGCGAGAAAAAATGTCAGTCTGGTCAACAACATTCTCCAATT
>JAUZTA010000024.1:6787646-6799426 GCA_034780835.1 Ctenochaetus striatus
AACGAATTACTTTGAAATGACAGTAACAAGTAATAAATAATGCATTACGTTTTTGAAGTAACTTGCCCAACACTGTCTATACCAGAGGAGCTTTTTTTCAAGCATCTATGTTTTTTTGACTGTATTAAATAGTTATTGTGCTTGAAGATTTGCACATTAAGAATTGACTGATGGCCTTGGTGGACTCTTGAATTCTCTAAGTGTCCTCACAGTGATGCTCTTAACACCTGTGAAACTAACAGATATGTCGTGTCTTTAGTGAAATGTCACATTAACCCTTGTATTTTGTTAACTTTGGCTTTATTTCCCATATTAGTTTGCTCCAACCTTATTAAAACCAAATATGTAGTAAGGTATTAAAGTGGTACTATTCCCTTTACCACAAACTGGGCTTTGAAATTTGAAGGTGACAAAACACTTGAAATAACCATAAGGCATTACATAGACATATAAGTAAGTAAATATTGGATAATTCTTATGCTATATGAGATATTGTTTGTGAGATATTTACTAAAAAGTCATTTGTGGATATGACAAGATGCAAGAGACACATGTGATGTACATAAAAAACTGTGTAAACTGCACAAAAGAAATTTAAAAACAAAAAACTGAAACATTTAAAAAGACACACCTGAAATTTTCTGAGAGGTAGTGCAGTGTAAAAAACATTGTTTTTAACCATGTTTTAGAGTTACAGACACCAAAAGGTAGTTTTGTGTAGCTGACTTCTAAAACTCAACATCAATTTAAATGATTTAAGGGATTTTTCATACAATTAGGAAAAGCATAAAGCTGATAAAAAGCCCTTGTAAGTGTGTCTTTCATGCAGTTAAAGACGGCCCGGGGTGTCCTGGCCTGAACATTAGTGTTAATAACTGACTGTGTATGAGAGCCAATAATGGTACTGAAATGAGATGAGGTTCTTTTTACTGCAGTACAACTACAGAGGAACATGGCTGCTCTGTGGTTCACGCCTGAAGCGATTATGTGTCGACAATTTAACTAACCAACACTAAATGTTTCATCCCGCCTTTGTTCTCACACGCTCATGCTTCCTTGTCTCAATAAAGAGCCCCGAGGATACACATGGATTATACATAAAACAGCCTTCAGCGAATACGCCGAACTAACATGAATATTTCAATCAGCAGCACTTAGGGGTAATGCAGTCGTCGTGGAGATGGAGGGGCCTCGAAACAGCTGACATGACAACTGAGCGATGTGACGCACCCTCAGGGCGTTAATGGTCACTGACTCAGGTAGCTTCCTTGTTGCATTTTCAAAAAATATGCAATAATCTGTCATTTATACAGCAAAAGAGCAAAGCAAAGTTGCAAAATTCATTGTAGAACAAATAAGTACAGCACCATATCCAAAGTAATCTGTCAATAATCTGACAGATTAAAACCCACAATGACGGATGAAGATGACTCTGAGTGGAAAATACTGTAAAATAAATGTACAATAATGTGTTTTAGGAGTAACGGAGAAGGAGGCTCTGAAGATGCTGGCAAGAACTCCTCTGGCAGCAGATTTTATATTTATCAAGTCCTTTTTATGCTCTCAAGCCATAAAGCATTAAATTTCTTTGGACACAGTGTAAAAAAAGGCTGTGAAAGATCCAGGGTGAAAGCGAAAATACATTTCCAACAAGATGTGTGTTTTGGAAGATGTAAACACATCTGACATGCTAACAAATGCATCCCTTCAGTGTGGGAATTGAAAGAACCCCAAGAAGTAAAGCACTCTTTGCCAAAAAGTGTGTATTACCATCCTAAACTTCACTTTCTACGCTTTGAAGATCAGAACAAATCTTCAGAGTTGGGGCGTCATCTGACAAAAAAACAGGAAATTTATCCCTCAGTACGACAACATCATGAAGACTTTATCAAATTTATCCCTGAACGTCATAAGTTTGACTTTTCTTTCCATATTTAAACGAAGATTTACAGAGTTAGCGGTGTGGAAACACGGTCTTCTTACCTTACATGAGCAGACAGTAAACAGCATCTGCAGCACCCAAAGGGCTTTAGGTGAACCCATTACCGTCTCCTTTGGGATCCCCCTAGCCTTGACCCAAGTTTGTATCACCACGTAAAAAAGCAAAGCACACAATGTGACGCAGCAGAGCCCTTTGAAGAGACCCTGGCGTCTACTTCAGGTACCACTGGGTCTGTACATCTCCCTTACTCTGCCTCGGTGTTGTGGTCTACTGCGGCGGCTGGACTGGAGCGACTAAATCCCCCTCTGACGGAGCAGGAACAACGCAGTCCTGGTGTCGGCTGCATGCTGAGGAGAAACACAGGCGCCAACTGTGGAGGACAACTGACACAGAGAAGGTGAAAGAGGGGTGAAGTGAAGGAGGAGTTGAAGAAAGGGATGATTGTCTGCTACGTCAACTCGATAACTGTGAGATGCATGTGAGAAAGCTGTTGGTGGTTTTGGCCTCATAAAGTCTCGAGCAGCAACTTAACAAGTCATAATGAATTCATTCAATGCATCTAAAAACTTTATTTTGCAGGTTTGTTTGGAGATTCGTGCTGTACAGTAATAATACGGCAGGATGTCATCTGAACATTTTAAAGGTGAAAAATTTAAATATTGATTAATCCATTGTTTAAAAATGAATCAGCAGCCATATCGATAAAAGATTAATGGTTTAAGTCATTTTGCAAGAATTTTTTTACTGCAGGCTCTTGACACTAAGGTTTATCATTATCAACCATAGTTTTTCTTTATTTTCTTACATTTTACACCTCAAAAGATTAATTAGTTAATAAGGAAATTCATCAGTTGGTTAACTGCATGGAAATTAGCCTCAAAATGTTTTTATGATGGAGCACAAACATTTTTAACTACCGTCAGCAGCCACTTGAATTGCCAAATTATTACTTTAACCTTAAAAGACCTTAAATGTCGACATATTTTCCGACAGTTGACAGGTTTTTTCACTTCTGACCACATTTTGTGCCAATATGGATGAACTGCTGTTGTTTCTATGATCAGCCACGTCCACACAGCCGAATGTTAGTGAGTAAAGACAGATGAAGAGATAAAATTTGTTCATTTTACCTTCCCTCTGGCTCTTATTTTATTTCTTTGGACGCTGACATCTATCTTGAGTACACTAACTAAAAAGAGATAAAATATTCAACAGTGTCAGGTTCTCCTGACAGGGTTGGGTTGAAGCTCAGAGAGAACGAAGATGCAGATTCTTGTGTTCGCTCCCACTCAGGGTGAAGTTTAACCTCAGTGTGACTGACTTTCATGTAGCCATCTATATTTCATTGCTGAAGATTAGCAACTAAACACTCCTGGATGAGCTGTGCTCATCTGCTCCACCTCATTAAAATTTAAGCATCATTTGAAATGGCTCTGTTGGATGTACTGAAAATGTCAAGACAGAGACGAGGAGGGAGGAAGAAGAGAACGGGAAAAAAAGACTTGGAAGAGAAAAGGGTCAACAAAAAGTGGAGAATGAGGGAGATAATGGAGAGATAATATGATGGTTTATGCTCAAACTGCAGTGAGAAGTGAACACAGAATACAAATAAGTTTCTGTGTTGTGCACACACACACACACGCACACACACACCCTTCTTAAATTCAATTGCATTTCATAGTAGGAATTTGGAAAACGTGGCTTCATGCCAAATAAAAATCAGCTCTGCAAAAAATTTGGGAATCATCTCTGATTCATAATTGGAGTTTTAGAGAGCAAGTACGACGGTTTGTTTATTTTGGACTGAAGTATTTCGTGCAGGCCGCTGACCTAAAGAAATTTATTCATGCTTTTATCCTGACAATTCAAACTCTCCATATTTTTAGCACTTACAAAAGCACTTTGGAGTTGGTTCAAAATGCATTTGCTGGGTTTTAACTGGAACTCGGAGCACATTTTAAACACAATGTCATCCATCCACCAGCTTCCATTTGCTCTGAGAATGCATTTCAAGATTTTACTGGTCGATAATGAGGCATTACATTGATTGGCCCTGACCTATTTTACTGACCTTTCAGGATAATGGCACCATTGGGGACGTTGTGTTCTCGCTAATTTGAATCTATTTCTTTTTAAAAAAATGCTATAAATTGGCCTGCATTATATGTGGTCATCAAACACTACACAGCCGCTGTTAGCATGTCATCTGAACAGCAGAAACACTGGATCAACTGCAGACATTATGTTTCTGTGAGGCTGTATGACAAAGATTCATTGAACAAAACATGCTAACATGATTATGTTTAGCAGATATGCGTAAGATTTTTATCTAGGATGGTAAGCAGGGTAAATATTAGCATGTTAGCATGCTTAAATTTGTGGTGACTGAATGGAAAAGTGCCCTTGTTTTACAAAATTTAGGTCATAAACCAAACAAAGTTAAGTCATCACTGTAATAATTGATGTTAATGGAGCATCTCTGGACTTTTGAACACCTGTTCAAAAGTTGGTGAATATGTATGCAACCTTTATGAAATGTAAATTTATACATAAATATCAACCCTAACGTTCACAAAGTAGATTTTATTCTCTGTGCACCATAACCAATAAATTTCATGGCACCCTTTAGCTAGTTGTTGAGCACTTGTGCTCAGTGCTTCAGTCAGTCAAAGTGGCAGACTGACTAGCATTGCCATCTCTAAAAACAGCTTTAAATTGACAGAAATTACACTGTATGTACTCACCAAGCACTCTGCATCCAGTACAGACTGTTCTGTTGACCTTGTACCACGGTTTCAGGTTTTATTTCAGGTTTTATTTCAGGTTTTGCTTGTTTTATTTCAGTAGGATCTTGCTGGTCTTGCTTCTGTTGTTACTTCCTGCCATTTTGTCTCTTCCCTGACTGTTTTCTTTGTCACCTGTGACTCATTAGTTAATTAAGTCATGTGAATTAGTTGCAGTTTCTTCAGGGCTTTTCTTGAGTTTAATTTTCCTTTTGTTGTTGGATCATTGCCTTGTTTTTTCGTGGATATTGACTTGATATTTTCCCTGCCCCCTCTTGGATTTTTATGTGTCTGTGTCAGATGATCTCCTGCTTTCACCATCACCTGCCTCATTACTCTCTTAGCCTGTTTTTCATAGCTATTGTCTTTTGTCATTAAACTGATTTAATTGCATCTGCTCAGCATCCTGCATCTGCATCTGGGTCCATTCTCATGACACTTTGTAAACAAATGCATTCAATGAAACTTAATATCATCATATTAACTTAAATGTACATTATGTACTTTTATTAAAATATGTTACTCAGTCACTTCCCCACACAATTATGCATAGAAAGACCTTGAGGCAATCATGTACCACAGTTTGGTTTGTTATGTTGAAAAATTATAAAACATGGCTTCACAATATTAAAAAAAAAAAAAAATGCACTGCCCCAGTTCCCTTTTACAAATCATGTACTCCGCAAAGAGCCACATAATAGCACCGTGATGAATTACACTCCAATATACATCACATTACAGAAAATTATGACAACAAAAAGACGTAACCAACAAACAAACATACATTTAAAAAAAAACAACAACTTGAGGTTTGGTGATAACACAGAACAACATGGTGGGTGAATGTTGTGAAATATGGTATTATTGTATTTTCAAGGATGATTCACTGACCACAGTGTCCGCAGACATGTTTATGACTCAATATATGTGCAGATAGAGTGCATTGATCAATAGATGTACAAACAGACATGGGTGAAATTATGAGAGCACCACTCACTCCCTCTGAGAGGAGTCGGAGAAAACAGGCGTTTTCATCTGGAAATAAAAGGTCAATTAATTTATGAACAATATGTGAGTCAATACGAGAATACGAATAAAATGAAGTACGAATTTAGTCTGAGGAAATCAATGTTTGTATGCAAGAAGACAGAGATGAAGGAACACTGTTGTAGGTATATCAACTCATAAATATGTTGCATCAGCTAAATCTTGACTGTAGTTTTCTCCCTGCATCTAAAAAGTGTCCATGGCTCTTTTGTTTTTTATTAAATTACTCCCGTCGTAATCTCTCCCGGCTTGGTTAGCCATTGTAGCAAACCGGGCCAACTTGGAAACCAAATTTCTGGTTCCCCTTCCCAAAATCAGGCACAGCCACATCCAGGATGGGAAGCGTGTTGGACAGCGGGGCGTCAAATTCCAACACTGTCCTCTCTTGCCCTGAACGCGTCTGCAAACACGAACAGAAACGAACAATCAGATAATAAACAGGTGATACGTGTTCAGACAGAGTTTATTGTTACTCACTGTGTTTCTCACCTGACACCCGTCGTACAGCGCGCTGATGTAATGTGTGTTCTCGTACGTCAGCTCCTCTCCGTTGTTGCCTCTGAAGCGCAGTGCGTGTTCATGGCTGTAGGTGGCGGTGTGCAGCCAGGCGGCAGAGTTAAGGCAGTGGTAAGTGAAGGTCTGCTTGGCTGTCGCGCTCAGCAGCTGCAGGAAGGTCAACTGGACCACATGGACTGGAACGCCATCTGACCCGGAGTAGGAAAACTGGAGGAGGAACACACACACACACACACATATATCATACAGGAAGTGCACTTTGTGCTTTGCATTGAAATGCACATTCAGTCCAATAAATACGCCAGAGAAACAGACTGAGTTATGAAGAACACAGGAACTATCGGCTCATTTTTTTTACATTGAACAGGCAATGCTACAGAGCTACCAAGCTAACAAGTCAAAAGGTAAACAGGTGCAGAGTAAAAGTGTTTACATCACCCCACCAACATGGTTAACCATTTGACCGTTTGGCCCAGTGGTGGTGAAAAATAAGGTGTTTATCACAGTCAAGAACTGGACATCTGTCTCAGTTCGCAGGTCTGTCCATTCTGCCTCTCTGTCCCTTTTTAGACATTTAACAAATTTCACTCACTCTCTCTTGAGCTTTACTTTTACTCTGCCATTCTCCAACTGCCACTCAAATGCCCTCAGACTTTCCCCATCTGTCACCTGACTCCCAAACTTTCCCCAATCACCCTGTTACTACATGTGTGAGATTGACAGCGTTGCTTTATGCCTTCACTTTTCGGCCACCTAAACCTGAAAATGAACCTGAAATCTGTACCTGTCTGCACTCTTTGCTTTACCTTTCCTCTTATTTATTCTTTTTTCAAATACTTCTGTTAAGACTTGCCACTTTCTCCTGTAATCCTGTATATTATTGTAGAAATAAATCATTAAACTCTTCCTGCCCGCCCAGCTGTCTGCATTTGAGTCTGTTTTTCCTTGCAGCTTCAAACACATCAGGGCCCTCCACAGGTTTGTGGGAACGTCTGCAATTTGCAGTTACAAATCTAAGTCCTTGTACTCTCTGATGTCAAGGTGGTTCTTCTCTGCCCAGTCTGATCAGCCGATTTGGTTCCCGGTAAATCTTGTAGCTTTATGGTTATTTCGCCCCTGACCTAACAAGCACTTACTACAACAATCAATTTCTTCTGCAGTGAAGCAGCAAGTACAAACAACTTGCACAAGCCAATTAAGGGCAAATTTTGTTGGTCAGAATACATGATTAAACTGGATGCACAACCACCAAGGGTCAGACTCTCAGTCTCTCCTGTGGGGAACGGGAGTTTCAACCCATCACTGCACGACTAACCATTTGTAATTACATAAAAAAAAGGTTGTCTGTTCCTCAACAGGGAAAATATGACTTTCACAAAAATTAAAATTAGCTCAAGGTTGTTAGTCGGTCAGAAAACTTCACTCCCTGTAACAGCTGCTGCACTTTTGGTCTGTTGATAGTTAAAATGATTGGATTGCTGCCAAATCTCTAACTTCAGCTGATCAGATGGTTTGATCCAAATCAGAGGAACTGAGCAGTGTTACGAGAAACTTTAAAACAGTGTCTATAAATTTTCAAAATGCTGCTATTTAAACAGTTTCTCTGTATAGTTGATAAATATCTGCTAATTAGCATTTAACCCACATTTGAGGGAGTGTTTATGTTTAAACTTTTTCAAATTTTAAGTCTTTTTCTATTGAAGTGCTCTTTTAAAACCCATCTTGGCACACACTGAAAGCATTTATAATCATCACACTGTACCTGTCTGCCTTTCCTGAAAGTACTGTACCAGGTGCCAGGATTTTCTCCTTTCCAGGCTGCTAACTTCACCTGATGGCAAACAAACAAACAAAAATCAACTTAAAATTCACTAAATCAACACACAGATGATGCCTAAATAGTGTTTAATCTTTCTCTGAAAAGTGCTGATGAAAGGGCTGGCGTGTTTGTGTCTCTGCATGATAACTAACCGACTGAAACTTCTTGTCGGGGTACAGACACGTTTCTCCTTGTGCAGTGAAGTTGCAAAACACTTTGAAAGAGTCTCTATGGCAACCCTGGTTGGGATCTATCCAGTATTCACCTGGAAAGAGAGAAGAGTAGAAGAGACGAGAGGGCAGAGGTGTCAGAAACACAAGGCTAACATCACTAACACACCAAAAAAACCCACTAAATAGAAAAAAATCACAAAGATACAGAAGATATTGCATTGAGAAGCAGACAAGTAGAAAACAGAAGTGTGTAGAAAACTGTGATTACCATACTTTTTGGACTATAAGCTGCACCTGAATATAAGCCGCACCCACTAAATTTAACAACTAAAACCACTAAAGCTGTCTTCTTCCGTGTCGGAATTACTTCGTCACACACTTTTAAATTAACTGTCATTCATAAATTAGCCACATTGTAGTTTGAGCCTCAATGTTAGAAGCGTGTGAAAAAAGTAGCGGCTTATAGTCCAGAAATTACAGTAATGAATAACTGGAGATTCAAACTCATAAAGTACCATCGGGGAGCTCTGGGTGGAGGAGCCACAGCTCCTTGCAGGTGCGGGCAGGACTGTGGTACGTCCCTTGCGGGTTTCGAAGACCCTCCACCTCGACTTTCATGGAGGACAGAGATGCAAACACTTCCTCCATGCCTTGGCCTTCCTTGTCCTTCATCGAGCCTTCCTGCTCTGCTTGATCCCCCTGCACCCATCCCTCCTCATCTCCCTCCTGCTCTTCAAGTGCAGCACCATCCACCGAGGTGTGGGTTCTCCTCCTCCGTCCTCGCTCTGGCAGAGGAGACATCCCAGCCGCTGGCAACCCCTGAGGAGAAGAGAGGAGAAGAAGAACAAAGTAGGAGAAGCACAAACAGGTTGTGAGGAGCAGAAGGAACACAGATGAAGTTTATGCTGTATATTTTAAATTAATTAAAGTAAAATGGTTGTAGATGTATTAACCTCCAATAAAAAGAACTTACTGGTGGTCCTGGAGGTCCTGCAGGCCCAGTGTCGCCTCTGGGACCAATAGGACCCTAAATACATACATCAAAAGGGATCAATTTAGGGTTGCAGAGAAGTATGAGGCCCCAACATGGTATTACATACTTATTTAATCTGATAAAACAATGAGCATCAGAGTTACCTGATTTCCTTTAGAGCCTTTTTCACCAATAGCACCCTGTGAAAGAGTCAAACGAGTTAAAGGTACGATGAAGGCCCCAGAAGTCTTGATAGAAACACACAGCTGATGTTTATTTTTATATTCTGTCAAGATTTCCTTGTGTACTCACAGACAGACCCGTGGGGCCGGGGGGACCGTGGGGACCTGGTGGACCAACTGAACCCTGAAGTTTAACGGAAAAGAAACAGAACTGTCAGATAAAGGAAGCAAGTGAGTCTGCTGGATGTAACTGTAACTATAAAAACACAAAATATTGCCTCTGAAAATGGATTAATCTCCTAATAATCCCTGTTAAAGGCTCTACAATGGGCCTCTGCAGACCACCTTTCTTCTTGTCACTGCAGGTTATCAGAAGTGTTCATCCCGTGCATTGTGCATGAACGTGAACTGAACTTAACCTGTTTTACATTATCTGATGCCTTTAGGGTGCAATGGCCACCTGTCAATTTCATGCTCCAATTACACTGAGGGAAGCATAATAGCACAGTAATATGCTAATTTCTAACTGTTCTGCCTTTAGCTTGTTCGGTCAGCCAGGTGGGGACAGGAAGAGGCTTGACGTGGGAGGAGAAGCGAAAGGGAGATCAAATTTATAAATTCTCTCAGGCAAAACTCAGTCTGATTATACTCAATGTACTGAAAAACAAGAAAAAAGAGTAAATTTTGAGCTGTTTTTGTTGGATAAACCATGCTAATCAGGTTAGCCAGACATGCTGTGAACATCTACAGTGTTAACACGATATCAAACATGCTAACTATAAGGCTTAATGGCTTAAATTATATTGGAGCAGCACAGATCCATTACATTTTTACTGTATTAGCTCACTGACGATGTGCAAATGTTTCAGGGCAAATTATTATGGTGCATAAACCAGTTTGGTTTTAATCTCAGCCTGCAGGTCTGTGTGTGTGTGTGTGTGTTTTTTTTCAGCACCTCATCTCCTTTCGGACCCGTTAGTCCCTGGTTTCCTGGCAGTCCTCTGTCGCCCTTCTCTCCAATGTCTCCTGGAGGTCCTATCAGACCTATTAAACCACCATGACCCTGCAGAAATGTCAAAAAATGAGCTCAGGGTCAAATTTAAGTGAAGGTCAGAGTGTTTTTTTATATGTGTGTACAGCATGCAGGCACCTTGTCTCCCTTCTTGCCGTGGTCTCCTTTCAGTCCTGGTAATCCTGGAGGCCCCTGAGAGGATGAAGTTCAGATGAAGTCAAACACAAGTCAAAAGTGCACATGAAAACTTTTTCATTTACAGCTTCGACTGCTTTACCTCCTCTATTTTAACAGCCGAGGATGTAAAATCAGTGTCATAATCATTTGAAAATACTACCTTAATTTCACAAAAAAGTTTCTATTCCCCCTTAAGGTGGTTTTTGCCCTTTTGAAAAAAAGTTAATGTGCTTAATGGGAGATGGAAACACTTTTGCTGAATAAGTTCTGATGCAGAGAACATTAAACTCGCATACGACTGATCAGCTGTTTCCATTTTGAGAGAAGAAGAAGAAGAAAACTTGGCCTTGCATAACCAGTATATTCTCCACAAACCAACTGATGGAAACACTTCTAATCTGCATTTCATTTTTACAAAAGTATTTTTTTATGTCCTTGATTTGATGACTCATCATACCATTGGACCTGGAGGTCCTGTCTGGCCGGGTGGTCCATTTAAACCCTGCTCGCCCTGACAGAAAGACAAACAGAGAGAAATGAGTTCATCTCCATCAATTTTACACTCCATTTCCTCTTTGGTCTCTTTTGTCTCTGACTTACTGCAGGGCCGGGGATCCCTCTTAAACCTTGGGGGCCGAACTTCCCGGGTTGTCCCTGAGCACCTACGGGTCCCCGCTTCCCTATGGGACCCTCCAAACCCGGAGCACCCTGAAACAAAGAGAGATCAGGGTGACCTTCAGAAGCTGTGAGCGATCAGATGTTGTTATTCAAGGAGTTGTTTCAGACTCTCACTTTGGCTCCCTTCAGGCCTGCCTTTCCTTCCTTTCCCGGTTTTCCCAAGTGGCCCTGAAAAACAGCATTTTAAAACACTTTAACCTGAATCTGTCATACAGATGCATCGATGCACACACACACACACACACACACACACACTGTGAGAATGCACAAAGAAAAATACCCTCAACCTCTTCCTTTAAGGGGAGGAGGTTTTAAAGTTACATTATATGTTACACAGAAAAAAAGCAGATGTGGATTCTGAGGTCATCAGAGGTGCAACAAGCACCAGCAGACAAACAGCAAAACACACAAACCCTTCGGCCAGGAGGTCCAGATGGTCCTGGTTCTCCAGCTGCTCCAGGTGGTCCCTAAAAGATAT
>JAUZTA010000024.1:6802805-6815004 GCA_034780835.1 Ctenochaetus striatus
ACTTGAAAAAAAATTACAAATTTTTAAGTGTTACATGGAGTCCTATTTATTTACACATGTGCCTTTCCTGATAAATGGTAATAAACTCACTCTGCGTTTTGTTTAGATAACTAAAGGAGATATAACATGTTAATGAATTAGTATTTCAGGTGTAAATATATGCTAAGCTAATTGTTTTCTAGTTGTAGCTTCATATTTACATAACAAACAGATGTAAGAGAAACATACTGATCCTCTCTTTTAACTAGAGGAATGCAAGGAAATAACTTTCCAGAAAACCTCATTATTCCAGTAACTCCTAAATGCATCATGAATCCCTTTGACAGCTTTTATAACTCTAGTTTGAATGACAGTCATTCAAACTAGAGCTATAAAAGCCAGACAGTAAGTGTGACAAACTGCATATAACTAAGATTTCTCAGTCAAACAAATTTTACCTTTAGGGACTTTTAGGAGTCACAAACTTTTTATCATATTCATGCTACAGTGTGAGATGAGGTCACTGAACAAAGTTAAAGATAATACAAAAGGAAAAGCAGACTCACTGGAAGTCCCGGTTGACCAACTAGCCCTTGTGTGCCGAGGGGGCCTGGCGGTCCCTGAGGAGAGAGAGAGAGAGAGACATCAGACATGATTGGATCTACTCTGGTAATCAAGAACAGCCCATGTTGATGTAGATTTCCTGCTCAGAACTCACGGCTTCCCCTTTGTCTCCTTTGCTGCCTTTCTGCCCAGACGCTCCCTGCTCTCCCTGTGGACACACAGACACACAAACCGAGGACACACAATTTTAAGGCCACAGTACAGAAAACACATATTCTCTCTCTGACTCACAGACACACACAGTTTACCTTGTCCCCGTCATCTCCTGGAGGTCCTGCAGGGCCTGTAGCCCCAGGCATCCCTACAGGTCCCTGATCTCCATCCTGACCTGCTGGTCCGATCGGACCTTTCTCTCCCTGAAGCAGAAACACATTCAATATGTGTCATTATGCATTCAAGCTAAGTAAGTACACAAACATCGAAAATAAAATTTTAAAAAAATGGAAATATGTGTTTTTCTTTTAATCAACTATGATTATGATCATAAAAACATCAAGAAAGTAAATACAGTTTATTAATGAGACATAATAACATAATAAAAGAGCAACTAAACAATGCAGCATGAAAAGTTAGTCATATGTAATTACAGGCTCGCCCTTCTCTCCCATCGGTCCAGGTCCTCCGATCGGTCCGGCCCGACCAGGTTGTCCAATCGCACCTGCTGGTCCTGGAGGGCCCCTCTCACCCGTCGCTCCCTAAAGACGCGACATGTTGGTCCTTAGACTTCTTTTTTAATTTGCAACATAGTGGAAGCTGAAAATGAATCTATAAAACAGCTGGAATCATAATGGCTGTCGATACTGGCTTCAATTATGGGACATCAAAATATACCAATAAAAAAATGTTCAGAGGAAATCAATTGATCATGGTATCTTTGGAAATGCTTCAAAGTGTTTAAAGTATATCATTGAAATGACTTAATTTTACAAACAAAACCCGATTTAGAGGGCATCCTAAACATGAACTTTAATATCAAGAGACATATTGTAGCTCACTATAGCTCCTGGTGATCCAGTAGGTCCTGATCCTCCTTTAAGACCAGGGGGTCCCTGTAATTATAACACATGATTTGTACTGTGAAGCTTGCAGTCATTTATAAGATCAGTGAATCAAGTCATTTAATGTGTAAGTTTATTTATGTGTTTGTTACCATGAGTCCAGGGGCTCCTCTGCTCCCCCTGAACCCTTTCAGTCCTGCAGGACCGTTCTTCCCTGATGTCCCCGGTAAACCTGGATCACCCTGAGAGTCAAAAGAGCAAAAACACATAAACAAAAAAAAAAAAACGAAAAACACAAATGAAGGCTCTATAATGATGATAATGATGGTTATCTTTCTGTGTGCACCCACCTTTCCACCTTCCTTTCCAGCAGACCCGGGCAAACCATGCTCACCAGGTACACCTGGTGCCCCTGGGTGGCCGCGGTCCCCTGTTGGACCAGGTTCACCTGATTTGCCCTGAAACATACACACATGTTTGGGTCAAATACACCAAAATAGACATGAAACACAAGCCCGGAGAAATATTACATAACTTATTCACACTGCTGATCTCACCTGCGGCCCCACAACACCTATGGGTCCTGGAGGTCCTGTTTTCCCTTGGAATCCCTGCAGTGACGGAGAAAAATGAGGAAAACAGTTATTGGTCCGTGTGTGTGTGTGTGTGAGAGAGAATGTTGAAGACCATTAGTCAAAGTAAAAGTGCAGTAACTGATGGCCTTTTATGACCTCCAGTTAAAATCTGAACTCACTCACCGGCTCTCCTCTTTGACCTGGGTGACCTGGAAGTCCGTCTTTCCCAGCAGGACCCTACACACACCCAAACGCAAACACACATACAAATATCTATTTCTACTTATCTATATATATCAAGACCAAGGTGATAAATGAATTGTAGCTCCTGATAAAAAATGACCTCCAAAGATTATGTAGTGTTTCTGGACTAAAGATACAAGACAAAAAAAGGTCTGAACAGTCAAATACTTTAGTTTCCTTTCATGCTGATAGCAGTGAATTCATTGAGCTGTTAATTATTTAAATATATGAATGAAGGAACTGTCCCCTGCAGACCGCTGTATGTGATTCAGAGCAACATGTGACTGGGATTTCTCTGAGTCAGAGGAAGTTTTTATCAAAACACAGCAGGGTACGACACCTGAAGCAGTATGTGACATTGACACTACAAAAAAAATACCACTGCTGTATTTTTTACATAGTGGCAGTACATCTTCTGGATAATCTGTCAGGTATCTGCTGACTGGGAAAATGAGATGCTAGGAGGTTAAACTGAGCCATTTGCCCTGTTATGGAAGATTCTGCTTTCACTGTGAAGGTCTGTAAATTAGTATTCTTGTTCTTGATCTTCCTTTTCTTACATCGATAACATTAAGAGTTCAGGCTCGCCAGGACTTGAAGGGCTTTTCCACACAACTGCTGACTTGGCTTTATTCTGTGTGTCACAGTATGGCGGTGATTTGCATTTCAATTACAACAGGGGCTACGTGAGTGAAGCTATGTCTTTAACCCATGATGCTTTTCCTGAGTCAGTCGTTAGTTTTTGCTGTTAGCTCTCTCATTTTTAGATAGAAAGATGAATTTTTTTGTGTGTGTTTTGTCACAACTCACGCTTGATCCTTTAGGTCCCGGCTCTCCATTTCTTCCTTGAGGCCCTTGAGGTCCCTTAAAAACATAACCATCCAATATAACAGGACAGCAATCAACAGATCAATAACCTATTAACATATTTGTCAACGCTGTTTTTCTCACTCTCTCTCCAGGAGATCCAGGGGGGCCATCGTGTCCTGAGGCACCCTGTAAAGGAGACGGCGACGGATAGAAACAGGTGAGAAACAGCCGACAGTGTATTATAAGCCACTCATCATTAATGACTGACAGGCTGTTACTATTGGCTGAGAGGAGTCAGCTGACCTTTTCTCCTGGTTTCCCTGTAGGCCCTTTTGCCCCTCTACCACCTCGAGCACCCTGTGGAAGAAAAAGAAAGAGTCGGAAAAAACCAAGACACTCACGAGCTTGAACTGACCTGAGACAGACAGAAACTAGTTCAGTAGGTATTGACTCACTATTCTTTGAGCTTTCAGGGATTTATTGGGTTACCAGTTCAGTGAATGTGACGCTGGATTTTAAGGTGACATATAAAAATGATAAAAGACAAACATCTCATTCTTACATTCACTTTTTAAACATATTTTAAGTCTCTACATACTACTGAGCAAAAATATCCGCTAAATGCTCCACCATGTTCACCTGCTAGTCACTCAATGTGTCCGACTGCTCTTTGAGGCTGTGAAGGCTATGATGCACAGTAGGTATTAAAAGTTTTTATCCTCACAAACAGCTGCCTGCTGTGGCTGAAAAAAACATCACTATGAGAGCTGTGAGTGTAAACCAAAAACAGTTGAGTTGTGGGCAAAAACACCAAAACAACAAGCCAGAAAAAATTAAGTAGAGTTATGGGGAAACTGCAAAGTCAGGCGATAATTATGTATGAGTTTGCAACTTTTGTCACATTATACAAAATGACTTGATCCCCTGTTACTTTAAAGTGATTAATTATGCCTGTTTTAATGAGAAGTGAAGTGATGTTATATTCTTAATATTTCTAAATGGGTATTTACTGCTGCACTGCACAGTAAATTTGAACACTGTGTCATTTAAATAAGAGAACAATAAAACAAAGATTAAAATTCGCAGCATAACATATCCCATAAGCTTCGGTTGAGTGCTCATGTTAATAATAAAATCACTGAATTGTAAAATTAAAATGACAAGGTGTTTACACATTCTACTTACCAGTGCAATGTAGCTTACAATATGGACAGAATAATGTTTCGACTTTAAAAGCACAAATTAAAGTGACTCTTAACAAGAAGACCAAAGCTAATGGGAGAGAGGTCAGAAGAAAGAGGAGGCCGACCTTCAACCCTCTGCTCTTGATCATCTGACTCACCTGGTTTTAAAAATGCATTCTGAAAAAACAGGCACAGGCCTTTCTTTTTTGAAAACATGCTCCTCTCTGTGCAGCTCAATACCCACTGAACTATGGAAGGTTTGAAGACTCAACACTCACATTTGGACCCCTCTGGCCTGCACCTCCTGGTTGTCCTGCAGGACCCTGGTTAACACCACAAGACACAGAGCGTTAACCCAAAAAGTCTGGTTTCCTGACATTATATCAATATGATTTTAAATCTTCTACTCACTTTCTTCCCTTTCTCTCCTGCAGCCCCGAGTACACCAGGAAATCCATCAGAACCCTGGAGAGGAGGAAGAAGCACAAATTTACTTTGTATATGTTATATCTGCTATATCTGTTACTTGTTTGCAGAAATTCAACCAAGTGTTGATTGTTTTATTTAGTTTACCTTCGGTCCCTGTCGCCCTGGATACCCTGGCAGCCCAGGAACTCCAAGTTTCCCCTAAAAAAGAGACAAATTGTTACTCTCAATTTCAAGTTAAAGTTTTTTATACAATATGAGTTAGCATTTTTTACTGATTTGCTGTTAATTCTAATTTGCTAACTTAGCTATGTACCTTCTCTCCAGGAGTACCAGAAGGTCCGGGTTCTCCTGTTGGACCCGTCTGCCCTTTTGGTCCCTCAGGTCCATCTTCTCCTCGGCCACCAGGGGCTCCACTGTCTCCAACGTCCCCCTTTGCTCCCATCTCCCCTTTAGCCCCTGGGAAACCATCCTCTCCCTGCACGCAGAAAATAATGGAGAAGACAGCAGGAGAGAAAATCCATTTTTAAAACGCAACAGAAAGTTACGGATGGTGGTGAAAAACAGCATGCATGAAGTTGATCTGAGGAGGTAGTGTAATAATTCCAAACAGCAAATCATCTTGATCGTGCACGGACTCGACCTCTCCGCTGTCTCTCTCACCTTTTCACCTTTGCTTCCCTTTAATCCCCTGATTCCATCTGCACCCTGTCAAACCGCAGCAAAAACAAACAAGTCAACAAAGAGAAAGAACAAAGAGAAAACACATGATAGACAGTAATGATTCTGGCTGTTCATGACATATTAATGAGGTGGCAAGCATATCTATTGCTAGCATGCTTTGCATCAACCCTGACTACTCGCAGTGTGAAGCATAATTATTTGGCCAGAAGACGTCTGGTCTTCAAAAAAACAAAGAACAAAATATGCCTTATTTCCAGATGGATGTCTGCCATTCTTTTATTTAACTGAACAGGTTTGTTCAACCAGGAGAGGAGCATGAAATTCATGAGCTGATGTTAAAGTGAGTGGACCAGTAAAATTGGAGTCACAAGGTTTTCAAATAAATAGAAAAATATCTTTGTGTTTGCATTTTCTACCTTAACTCCTCGTTGTCCAGGGTATCCAACAGGTCCCTGCACTCCAACGGGTCCCTACAAATGAAACAAACAAATTAAACGAACAGTTTTATATTTTTGGAAGTATGTTAACTCATTTTCTTGCTGCAAGCAACAAGAGCATTGATGCCACTTTCATATTTGTCTGCTGAATTTGATGCTTAGCTTAGCTGAGCACAAAGCCTGGGATCATTAGGAAGCAGCCGCTCTGACTTTGTCAAAAGGAAACAAAATTCACATATCAAGACCTCTAAAGCTCACTAATTTACAGGTTATCATGTTTAAATAATCCATAAAAGCAAACTTCCTAATTTTCAAACAGCCACCTGATACCTTTCAGTTAACTGTAACAACAGCAGCACGACATACATGCACTGAACAAAAACGCACACAGCAGACTTACTGGCAGTCCTTTTTCTCCAGGAGCACCTTCTCTTCCAGGGTGACCCTAGTGACAAGTGCACAATATTTGTGGTTGGGTATATAGTTGGGTTGTAAAGGTGCACGATGTGGATAAGAGTTTTTAGTGATTTAATAAAAAGTAAATATCTCCTATTCTGAATTTAAAGCCAGAAACATGCTTCAAACAACCTTGGACAGGAACAACAAAAGAAAGAAAAAGTCGTGGAATGAATTAAAATCAAATGTTTGAAACATTTCACAGGTAAACAGGTTTATTGGTCACAGGTGAAAGTATCATGATTGTATATGAAAGGAACATCTTTGAAAGGCTCATTCATTCACAAGCAAACATGGAGTGAGGTTCACCAACACTCGATTGTATAAAGAATAATAATAATACATGGGCTCAGGGACATTTTGTAAATTGCAGAGTTTGTTTGCAAATGATTGCATTCTGTTTTTATTTGTGTTTCAAGCACCTTTTTCAAGTGAGGTTTGCACAGAAGCATGAAGATTCATGTACTTACAGGTGGGCCGTCGTTTCCAGGTAAGCCCTGCATCCCTTTCTTCCCTTGAGGGCCCTGAGACAAAAATCATTTGGTTAATTATGAGTCCTTCACCACAAAGCAAAAAATCTAACTCCAAACATCTTACCTTCTCCCCTGGCAGCCCAACTAACCCCTGAGGACCAGGGAAACCCTGTAGGAGAAACAAATATTAGTTTCTCTGTTTGTGCATGAATGCAATAAATTATTATCAGGAGCATCTGTTCATCTGTTCGTACCACGATTCCAGGGTTGCCTTGCTGTCCAGGTGCTCCGATGTCTCCTAGAGATCCCTGTTACAGACAGGAGATGATGAGAACACATTTCTTTCATGCTCCACTGTCTGCTACCTTTATCATACTCACTATGTTTCCCTTTGAACCTTGCACCCCGTCAATTCCCCTAATGCCCTGTGGGGAGAGAAGAGGAAGACAGATAATGTTGCATTAGCATTCTGTGGCATGAACCCTCGCTTTTTTAAAACACACCTATCCTATCTGACTAAGGAAAACAGGATAGGAGGGTGCAATGCCCATCTTTTTAAATTTTGAAAATGTTCCTGAGGCATCTCGCATGAGCCTCTTCAGAAAACACCTAAATAAAACTGAAAATTCTCAGCCACAAAACCACACACAACCTCGACCCAACATGCTCCTTCCTTCAGGCATTTAATGCTTAATTAATCAACATCAAGCGCAAAAATGTAACTTAAAAGATTAATACTGCTTCCTCTGCGCGCTATCAGATGGGCACAAGTGCTAAGTGGTGTTTCTACAAATGCAAACATACAGTTAGTCATGCAAACTCGAACACAAGCTGCTTGAGGTGTTTGGACTTGTTAGCTTGTATTTAGCAAAGAGACATCTATTTTTTTAGGGAGATAAGAATTGCTTAACATCATGAAAAAAAACAGAGAGCAACAGTAACATCATGACTAGCATAGCAACACCACAGTGTGTGTGTGTGTGTGTGTGTGTGTGTGTGTGTGTGTGTGTGTTGACGCTCACAATCTGGCCTGGAGGACCAGGACGACCTCTGGGGCCATTCAGACCTCTGGAACCCTAAAATACACAAAACAGTCATATTTAATGGCATATAGTTGCGTGTAATTATGCAAATGGGAGTGTGATACTTCTGTCTTTATAAAGACCAACATGAATTTTAAAACTCAGAGGAGTGAGGACATTTCTGGAAAGTCTGAACATTTTGAGTCATGCTCACCTTCAAAAGGCTGTTTTAGGGGTTATGGTGACATGAAAATACTGACAGAAGTAGAGTGCATGGATATCTTTTATTGTACTTATTCGTGTGAGGCTGGATAAAAGGCATACTGAAATTGAGATGCAAGTGTGTTTTGAACTCATTAAAGATATTTTTCTCTCAATTTTGTTTTGTTTATATGTGTAACCGTGTCCATAAAGACCGGAAACAAGAGAAGCGGCAGTGACCTACCAGAATTCCTGATGCTCTATAATAAATTTAAGTACTTTTAGACAGAGCAAAGCCAGCTGTCTCCTCTCTGTCAGGTCTTTCTGCTAAGCTAAGGTATCCAGCTGCTGATTTAAGCTCCTTGTTACCTTACAGACATGAGAATGGTATCACATCTCTCATCTGATCCTTGGCAAGAAATCAAAGAATGCAAAGTTCCAAAAATGTCAAATCATTCCTTTAAAATGAACACGTAGTGTGTGGATCTGTACGTGTGAGGTAAAATAACAGGCATAATCATGTTTTTATATATATGTAGTTGTGTTTTAGACTAATGCACACAATACACATTACATAAAAAGGAGCGGGTTAAATGAGTCATTTGTAATGTGTGTGTTTGTTTTGATTGTGTGTTAATACTCACAGCATCACCTGGTTGGCCTCTTGGCCCAGATGGCCCCACAGAGCCCTGTGAAAATCTCAGCATTAATACATATTTGTACATACAGAAAAACAAATCTGTGTAAAACACAAATATCCACAAACAGGGTGACCTCTGACCTTTTCTCCTGGCTCTCCAGTAGGACCTACAGGGCCTGGCTTGCCCCTGTCCCCCTGAAAAAAGACACACAAGGAAATTAGCAGTTAGTATTGTACTGTAGTATATCTTCTCAACACCGTTCACTCGTTCAGATAACTCACTTTATGTCCTTTGTGTCCAGGGAGACCAGGCAAGCCATCAAAGCCTCTGTCCCCCTGAGGAAAAAAAGCAATGGATTAGTTCAAATTTTCAAAGGGTGAAGAGTGAAAAGCATAACTGTAATATCAGCTCCTCCTTGCCTTTGATCCAGGCTCTCCTATCACACCGCGGCCCCCATCTGTACCCGGTCGACCCTAATAAAAACAGCGCAGATTCATCACTGAAAGACTCTGACAGCATAGTGACAGATTTACAGAGGATGATATTTAGTGAAAAAAAAAAGACGGCAGTAAACAGCCTCACCCTTTTCCCCAGTCGTCCATTCTGACCTGGGATGCCCGGCTGTCCTGGAGGACCCTGGAGACAAACAGATGAAAGCAGAGCAGGTAAAAGTCAAGCTGGTTCTCATGAATCATACAGAGGTGATGTGCTGAGTGTTTTGGCAATGACCAGCTGACTCACCGCTGGCCCCATATCTCCAGTGGCTCCTTTCAGCCCAGAGGAACCTGGTGCACCCTGGGACACAAAATTTACAACATAATTTCAATAAAATCTTACATATGAAATCTTTATTCATACAACAATGTTACATGTAGTGATGCTAGCTGTTTAAACTGATTAGTCAACTGAGTTACTTGAACTCCAGCAGTTTTTTTTGTTTGTTTATTTGTTCGTTTTGGCAGCTAAAAGCTCACAAATAAGCAAAGAGATAACATTTCAAGGAGGAGGAAATATAAACAAGAGGAGCCATAAATATATTCTCATATTAGATGGCACAGTTTCTAAGTGGTGAACCGATGAGAGAAGCTGAAATCTGAGGTGGCAGTTATAGAAAACAAAACAAAAGTTATTTTTTAATGTGTTATTTGACAAAAAAGGAGGCAAAGCAGGAGCAGCAGCATGGCACGCTGTAAAATTTACAACACAGAGATTCCTAATCTATCCAAGGGCATAAAAATAGCAAGATGTACCATAATTTAATAGGGATTTACAACTGAACCAGAAGCAAGACACACACTGACTTATTCTGACTGTGTAAAACCTGATGTTGTCACATTATATGTGACAGTAAAGCATTCAAACACAAGTCTTAAAGAGGGAACATGAGCTATAAAGAAGCTTATATAGTTTGATCCTGAACTGAAAAAAGAATTTTTGCATTTTACACCAAAATCTAATTTAAAAAAAGAGTTGGTTTCAGCTCTAACAGACATTGTGGTCAACAGAGTTCATGACGCTTTATTTCAGTGCATCTGTTGCAAAGCATCACTGGTCATCATCAGCAGGAATGATGACAGCTTTAATCAGAGTTGTTCATTCTTGATGGAGGCCACATGAGTTTGCTTACTAATAAAAAGTTTTTAGCCTTGATTGTTGATATTAAATCTGTGCAGTGAGGGCCGATACACCAAAATAAAATCACGATGTGGTCTTACTCACCAGTGGTCCCGGTCTTCCCCTGAGGCCGAGTGGCCCAGGAGGCCCCTTCATAGACAACTACAAGAGGAGAAGGAGGAGTCAGGCAGAGACCCTCAAGCTGCAGTGGTGTTTATGATGTGACAGAGACGTTTTAAAAGGTTGTGTGTACCTTGGTCTGCTGCAGGATGGCCTGAGCCTGCGCCTCCTGTGCAGAAACCACAGTACCTGACTTTGGATCGCTACCTGACTGGAACTGCACACACACACACACACACACACACACACAAAAACATAAATACAAAGGTTACTTTTAAGGCAAACTCAATACCCCACCCAGTGGCCAAAATGTAGCACTGCTGCATAAAAAAAGATACAGATGGATAAAATTTAAGTCCAGATGTTACAACATTTTAAGAGCATCAGGCTTAAGCTTTTGTATTGTGACATGTGTCTGAGTCACAGGCAGGCAGGAAATAATGTTGGGATGAATTTGATTTGAACGCTTAAAAGTGGGTGTATTTTAAGAAACTGAGATTTACAGTGATTTAACATCTTGTCCCTGTCACCAGAGCAGGCAGATAAACCCTTGAACTGCAGGAGGTGGCAGCAAGAAGAGGATGAATTCTGAATGAATGAGTGACTGACTCTTAGCTCTGTGCTGTTAAAGGTTGTAGACTGATTGATGGGCGGATGTTTTGAGTTTATCAATTAATAATGCTTAAATAAAGCCTATTATACATCTTACTTTGTTTTACGGGGAAAAACATAAAATAGATTTTTTCATGTATTGTTATAGTGATCCAGAATATGTCAGAGGATGTGATCTAAAATGGTTAAAAAGGTCTATTTTTATTTCTAAAATCAAAATGACATAATGTAGAAACACAGGTGGATCCCCACAGGGAACAAGGGGTTTCAAGTTCAATGAGTATATAAGTGATGAGAATCATATTTACGGCCTTCGAATAAGTCAAGTAAGTTTATGTAACAATCCTGAGTAAGCCCACAGCTCAGTTACGACATTACAACATCTTCATTTGCCCCGGGGCTTTGTGAGGGGTTAACAGGATGAAATAACTGCAACACTCCTGCAGCTTGTCAGGCTTCAGGCAACATATAAGTGCTCTCATGATACCGGTATGAGCATGATGTTTCCTGGAGGACCTGGGATCCCGTCTGCTCCGCTCAGGCCTGGTCGCCCTGGAGGACCCTGAGGGAGGACAGAGGAGGACAGTTATAAAGAGGGCCAGCAAACACAATCAAACAGCAAAGAGAGGACGGTCCTCACCAGCTCCCCGGGGTCTCCTCGGGGTCCTACTGGTCCTGTAACTCCAGGAGGTCCTTGCTCTCCCTGCACAAGTGGACAAAAACACAAAAGACAGCTGAGTTTGATAAAGTTGTATCACATTTTCTCACATGCGAATAGTTTTTCTTTAATCTGAATACTCAGAAAGTTCAATTTTGTAAATCAAAAAGGACTAACCGCAGGTCCAGGAGGCCCAACCGGTCCTACAATCTGTGTTCCCTGCAAGAATTTCAAAGAAATCAACTTTATTTTTGAGGTGGTTAAGATGGAAACATGCATCTCCAAGTTTTTACTCAGGTTTACTAATATTTGAGAGTTAAACAGAGCCAATAAGAAATGTGACCAAGATGTGCATGAGTGGGACTTTCAGCATCTTCCTTTACTATATTCAAGGGTTTAAGGATCATTTATTTGTTGCAGTTTAGTCTTTTTATGCTCCATG
>JAUZTA010000024.1:6850510-6862342 GCA_034780835.1 Ctenochaetus striatus
GTTGTTCTTATGCACAGGCTGCTGTCATGCTCCAGCCTCTCACAGCTGTCACTCTGTGAGGGGCTTGTCCAGGCTGTCGTTGGCGTGTCCAAATCCAGAGTGGTGACCTCCTCCCACTCGGCCTCTCAGGGTTCGACCCTGCAGGTGTTTATGCTGTCAGATGGCGACAGGTAACACAGAGCTGGTGTTGTATTTGTTCTCATTCGGTTATTTTAGCATCGCACAGATATCTAATAGTCTCATCTCTCTCTCAGCACGCCGAACTCTCAGCCTCTCGTGTCTCCTGGTGTTTGTGTCGGGGCCCTCGCTCCTGTTGATGGACTCTCAGATGCTCTGATTGGCACAGATGAGGGCGGACGCCTATTCATCTGGTACGCAAGACTGTAACAGATGTGTTTTTTTTTTTATTTGAAGCTTTGGCAGAGTTTTTTTAGTGAAATGTCTGTCACCACAATTTGTGATGAACAGGTTATTGAGAATATTCTGATCTGTTGGTGTGGTTATCACATTTCTCAGAATGAAGAGTATTTTATCATGTTTTTTAATCAGAAAACATGACAGAATATGATTATCATCATTTTTTCAGCTCTCTTCTAATTCTGCCTTTATTTCAAAATAAGACTTTCTGGCATTCAGGATTACTTCACCCAGGATTTAGCAGCATGCTAGTCTAGATTAAGAACCACATAATAAGAATAGGACATGTCTGTGGGTTCTAACATGAGCACTTAGTTAATAGTCTTAAAAAAAATAACAGAAGGTTTAAAATCAACATCAGGATTTGGCTGTCAGGAACTGCTGCTGTTTACAGGTGAATTTATTTTCTGTGTTTGCGTGTTGCAGGAACTTAAAGACTGGACAGCTGCTGCGGAGGATCGTGCTTGGAGATGGTTTATCACACACAGCATGCCTCCAAGGATACTCCTACTGTGTAAGTGTGTTTGCTTCGTATGTAAGGGCTTGTTGTAATTTCACCTCACTCTTCAGGAGACTTAACTCCCCAGTGTCTTGTGTGTATGTTGGTGCACAGGGAGTGTTGTTTGTCCTGCTGCAGCATCAGCTGCTCAGCTCCCTGGAGGAAGAAGAAAGGGAGGTCAGAGGAAAAGACTCAGTGTTTTTGGAGGAGGAGGAGGAGGAGGAAAGGAAGAAGTCTACATTGTTCTCCTTGGTCGCCATTAACCCTCTGAGTGGAAAATCACTCGTGGCTACTCGACTGTATCCACCCAAAGCCTGGTCTGGCCGGTGAGATGAAGGCAGATAGAAGATGTGGCATGTATTTTTGCATCTGTAGTGTAATGTCATGCGTCTTGTTATCTAACGCTCACATCCACCTGTGCGTCATGCAGGCTGTGCGAGGCGGACGTCGACGGCTCCAGCGTGGTGGGCCTGAGTCAGAGCGGCTGTGTTTGTGTGTGGGAGCTCGGACGAGGCGGGTCCTCGAGGATGGTGTGGGCTCCCGAGAGCGAGGGCTGGCACTTGGCACGATGGGGGGGAGGAGGAGGTACGCTGGTTACTGGACATCACAATGGAGACGTTTCTTTACACTGCTACAGTCTGACAAAGACTTCGATCTGCCGCTAACTTTAATGTGAACATGAAGATTTTAACTTGACGTCACAATGAAGAGACAACTTTTAAAATGCCTCAGTGTTGCATTTGCTCACTATGTCTGATCTTGGAGGCAAAGAAAAGAGGTTTTGTGGCCTCCATTAAACATTTCAGCCTGCTGACATTTGACCTTCATGTGCACAAGTGTCTGTAACTTTTAGGCCATGAAAAAAACAAAATACAGATGTCTATACACTGTCAACTTAACATAGTCAAAGACATTGTCCCACAGATAACAACTTTATTAAGAAAATGCGTAACTTGAACATGAGTGGCTTGTTCTGTTTTCCTCAAGTCTTTAAAAAAATGTCCACACTTGTTTTTAGAGCCCCAGTGTCACACTGAACCTCCCTGTTTGAAGATGCTGGATTTTCATTTTTTAACCCCAGTCTGAAAACCAACCTTGTGTTTTATTACTGCTGCTGTTTTGACTACTTCAACTCTTTGCTGACTTGAACATATTGTTTCTGATTCTTATATTTAAAGAAAAAGAAGTGTTGCCTGTTTTTATAATAAATAATAAACATTTGTAATTTCTTTTGTATTTTGTCTACTTTTATACTTCTAAAATGGACCAAAATCATTGAAGATGTACAACATTTCCCTTTGGGTCAGTTAGAAAATGTTTTCTGAGCTGTCAAAACTAAACAATCTCTTTCAGATAATCATGTACGAGTGGGTGTGCTCATTCAGTTTGGCTACGTTGAGCTGTAATCCACCTCTTATTCCCTTTGGATACAAAAAATGAACTCATGGTTTTGATCTGCATGAGACTGGTGTGTGTGACAGAGATAGATTTGGATTTAATCTGTTAACACTGATCTAAGCAAGGTATCGAATCCTTACCTCACATACCATGTGCACTATTGTGAGGTGTGAGAAATGAAGCTGTAAGTTCTATTTGTGTCCACCAGGGGGCGCCATAAGACTGATTAACCCTTGGTGGTTTTATGCTTTGACATGAGTCCATTTGCTCTTTTTCAGCTGGTATTTTTAAAGGCAGGTTGCACATGTTAAATAGCTACTTTACACAGAGCAGGTATTTTCACATCATTTTGNNNNGTCAGACTCCTGAAATTATTCAGCAAGGTTTCGTGTAAAATGTGGATGTTGACAACATTCAAAAAGATCTATATCAGCTTATTTTTACATCGTCCAGCACCATGTAAGTTCAAGAATGAATTTTCAATCTCAGATGTAGGTCTTGTTTTTCGTGTGCAGCCTAAAGTCAGCAAACATTTCACAAAGCAGCAAAAGTGACTGAATCAAACAGTAATTTGTCTCTTTATTTGAACTCAAGTAAATTTAAACCATCTTTACAACATGTATATTCAGCAGTATGTACACATTTGTACAACTTGTTGAACCAGACAAGACATCTAAAATATACTTAAAAAAGTGTAAAAAGTAACAACGGGAAGAATGTACAGATGAACATGTTGTTACCATGCCCCATTTCTCTACATACAACACAGATAAAAACAGACAAACTAGAGGGAGCAGACCAGAGATTCAGGTTTTAAAATCATGACTGATACATGGACAAAGTAAAACAAGCAGAGGATTATTTAACTCCAAGATAATGAACACAGGAAACTCTTAACACCTGTGTGATCTGTGAGCTTATCTCTCGCGCTCTAAAGCGTTCTGGCCGTCACGGATTACTTCAGCAGGAAGTGTTTGTCAAGAGTAAGCTTCATTAAGTCAGATACAAACAGAGGTTTTGTAGGCGGAAGGAGAAAAGGATAAATATTAGTGGCTGAAGGAGTGAAATTCAGCATTCGTGTACCACATGTGAGATTACTTTTCATGGTACATTTCAAAGCCTCAAAGATGACAGAGTTCATCACACTGTGACCATTCAAGAAAATACAGCACAATCTGTTCTGTTCCCAGAGGCTAGCAGACAGGAAGAGGAAGTCAAAGTATTAAGACAGTGATTGAAGAAATGGTGCAAGGTGGTCTAGTGTGCTGCTTGGGAATGCTTGCTGTCCAGGAGTTTCTCTACCATCAGCTTGGCGTAGCGAATGCGGCTGGCCAGCTCCTTACTGCAGCCGAACTCCTCCAGCAGAGACAACTTGTAGGTGCGGAAGTCCCGCTTCTCGTCGATGTAGGTCACCGCAGCCATCAGCGGGCACAGGATCAGCTTGGTGTGGTCCTGGTGGATGGAGAACAGAAGTTCAGGGTTTGCACACGGGGCGTTATGAGACAGGAACAAACTAAATTGCAGTCAAAAGCGACTGTTAAACATTCTAACACACATTTTAATCCAAAATATTAAAAAAAATGCACTTACCTAAAATATAGCCCTTATTTTGATTTGCTTACGACATAAATCTGTGTGTTCTTTCTTAGTTTTAATGTCTTATGTATTAATCTACACTGAACAAAATTCAAAATCAAGGAAAAAAAAACATCATCAGAATAGATGTGTCCAAAAGTTTGTCTGGTACTGTAGCTAAGCCTATTGAAGGGAGCTGCGGGTAGAGGATGTGGTGCGTGTCTAACCTGGAAGAAGTTGATCTGAACGGTGCCGTTGCTGAGGTGCAGGACGATTGCACTCTTGGTTCTGAACCACAGGGAGAGGTAAGGCAGCCGCGCCAGCTCGTCTCCTTCCCGCCGTGCGATGTTGGCGCCGGCCTTCAGTAGGTGCTCGCTCATGTAGTTGCGGAAATACTTCAACAGCGTTATCTAAAAGGGTAAAAACGTGAGAATTCAGCAATGTGACATAAATAGACAAAGTGGAAAAAAGGTAATAGGTGACTTAAAGCCATGAAATTATCCATGAAAAGCTTAAATTAACCTACGACAAATAGTCTATAGCTCAAGATGTAAATGCAGTCACTCACCTTCTTGTTGAGAGCAGTGGGGTAAGTGCGCACAGTGAGGTAAGACTCAGCTGACGTCTTGTCGATGTACTGCAGGCTGTCTCCATCAGAGTACATGATCAGGCGTGTGTAATCGTTGAACAGCACGCCCACACTGTTGTCACAGAGCTGGTAGCCTGAAATACACATTAAAAAACTCTTCACAAGGATACTTACATTTAAACGTTTAAAGAAATTTAGTCAAAACGTGCACAAAATACGTCTCTTTACAGTCCAAAATGTAACTTGTCGGCTCTCTGCTGGACAAACTCTGTAATGGCACAGCTATTTCTAAACTAAATTAAACATATCTTAAGCATTAAACTGCAGAAATACCTTGATATCTTTAAACTTTTGTTATGGCAGACACTGTGACATGTAGTACAACAAGCACAGATGTGGCAACATTGATAATGGCTGTATGCAAGTTGGCTCATCAGCTTTGATGAGCCAACTTGGGGCTCTTAAAATGGAACTAGGCCATTGCTGATTATATGGGTATGAATGTGCTTTTCCACCTGATCACAGTCAAAGTTTATGCTTTTAGAAAACTAATTGTGTGGGCTGTCATAGCCAACTTATTTCTGTCGTTTGCCCTTTTTCCACATAACAACTTCAGTGACCATTTTCACACAAAAATTAGTTTGAGAGGAAAAAGTCTAGCTGGCAGATCGATGATCAGCGTCCAACTCTTACCTAATCCATATTTGTCAGAGTAGTCGACCCATTTGCTGATCCAGAAGATGGGAATGCATGCAGGATCCTCTGCCTCCTCTGAAAAGACAAAGCCAGAACAATTCTTTGTAAACAAAGATCATCAAAACATCTGAAATGTGGGACACTGAAACTAGAAGGATTTCTCAGCTAAACTGAGGTGTGTTCACTCACCTTGGCAGATGACTGCCTTCTCTGAGGGCTTGGCAGCGATGATGCTGTTGAGCTGCTGCAGCATATCTTTCAGGTGGTTTTCTGCCGGCTCAGCCTCCCTTTACAAATACACAAATCACAGCATTTAACTTCAGAAAAATATGGCTATTGTGGAGTATTGTCACATAAATAGCAATTCGGCATGGTCACACTGGCTTTTTTAAAAATCTAATTGCACCTCAGCCCATGTTATGACTCATCAAATCTTTATTTACCCATATGAGGTGGTGCTTTGGTGTTTGAGTTCACAGGCTGGGCGTTCAGGACAGAAATCGTGTGATTGATAGTCTCCGGTAAAGTTTAATCCCTCTAAACTACTACTTTGTATTACTTAACCTAGATGAACAGCTACTTTCCTTCTGACTTAACTACTTGTGAGCCCAACAAATCATCCAGAAGAAAAAATGCATACATTTTTGGCTGAAGTTTGACATAATAGAACACTTCCATTAGGCTTCTGGCATAATCTCTCACCTTTGCACAGGCTCGTCCTTCATGTCCACCTTCTCCGTCCCTGCTGGAAAAAAGAAAATCATGTCATTAACACTCCTCTAGAAACCAAATTAATACCTGAATACACCACACTTGCATATTTCCTGTCAATCAAAACATGTCAGCTTTATTGTATTTTTTTTGTGCATTAATGGTGAGTTACAGCCAGTCCTTTAGTGCCAGGACAGTTACCTTTGTTGTTGATAGCAGTCAGTGGGCGCCTCTGGTTGAGCTCCATGGCTGTGGAGGGGGCGATGGAGAACCGTGGAGGCACGGTGAGGCAAGTCGTCGGCAGACGTAAAGGGATGTAGCCAGATGTGAAGAACTCATCTGTTTGCAACTCGGCGATGGTGGGCCTTTGGGTGGGATCAGCGTGCAGCATACGCTTGATGAGAGTGGCTGCGGCCGGGTTGATGTGCTGCAGAGGAAGTCATAAATTCAAGTCAGGAGAGGAGTATGGAGCAAAAAAAGATGTGTGGGAAAAAAAAAATGCATAGATATCATATTTTGAGGAGAACATTGTGTGTCTCATCAGTCTGGCTCACCCAGGGGACTGTGTAGTTGTTTTTCTTGATGCGGTTGTAAGTCTCCTTCAGACAGGAGGTCTCAAATGGGGGCTTGCCCACCAACAACGTGTACCTGAGAGAATACAAACAGGGAGGAGGTTGATCTGACGAGGCTGAATCATGTTGAACAGTGCAGTTTTTGCATTTCCAGCAGTAAAACTGTTTTCCAGGTGTGCCTGTGTGTTCAGACTTACAATATACATCCAAGCGACCAGACGTCCACCTCATAGCTGTGGCCCTTCTTGCAAAGCACTTCAGGAGCAATGTAGTTGGGGGTTCCACACAGGGTCTTCTTCCTCTCCCCGTCAAACTCGATCTTAGTGGCCAAACCAAAGTCCCCTGGAGAAGAAAAACAGACCAGAATTGGCAGCAGACAAACAATTAGTTTGGCAATTGTTTTAGTGCAAACATAAACAAGCGTTTATGTGTTTGGTCCCAGTGAGAATTATCCCAACCAGTTAATGAAAACCAATCATCAAGGAAGCCTGACACATTTCTGGTTTAAGGGCTTGGCTGTGTTCTGTCCTTTATTGCTAGACCAACAGGTTTGTTTGTCTAAGCCTTGACAATCATCGCTGCCCTTTCTCGGATATGACAAGAAAATTGTAGGTAAGGTAAATCAAAAAGCCATCTGACAGGCAAAAAATTACCTATTTTGACCTCCATGTCATCATTGAGGAAGATGTTTCCCAGTTTCAGGTCTCTGTGGATCACTTTGTTGTTGTGCAGATACTGGACCCCCTTGAGCAGTTGTGTCATGTAGTAACGAGCCTCAGGCTCAGTCACAGCCTTACGACGCTTGTGCAGCTCCAACAATGACTGAAAATACAATAAAATAACATTGAATTCATGTCAAAGACGAATGAAAATTTAGTTTTTAAAACTTTACCAGCAAAGCACAAAAGAGACAAAAAGTTGACAACGTTGAAGATTTTTTTTAGTGATTTTAAATTTCCATAAAGAATTATTTTGAGGAACTACATTCAAAATTCCCTTGACTTTTCTCAGAATTGAAGCCACATCCACAAGAACCGAGAGCACAACGGAAGAGACCGCCGTGTTAACCGTTGGCCCTGGCGAGTGTGCTCAGTGGAAAGAATGCATGCATGCATTTATTTAGTCCACTTATTTTCTCAACACACTCACCCTTCTCCTGCAGATTTCCAGGACAACAAAGACAAAGTCGTCGTCTTCGAAAAACCCGTGAAACCCGACGATGTTCGCGTGGTCGAGACTCTTGTGAATGGCGATTTCAGAGGTCATCTTCTCCCTCTGGTGCTGCTTCAGGATCAGCGACTTGGGCACGATTTTTCCGGCGAAAACCTGCTTCGTCTCCAAATCTGTGATTTCGTAGCATTTGGCAAAACCACCTTTTCCGAGGAATCTACCCCTCGCGTATCTTCTCATGGTGCGTGGGTCCACCAGAACATCTGGGATTTCTTTCAGGGGAGCGGATTTCGGGTCGACATGTGCCGACGGATTCGCCGGCCTCGCAACAGCTGCGCTCATTTTTGGATCGAAGAGCTTTTCGGTGTGTAAAAATAAGAGAAACGTTTAAAACTCTTCACCGGTCCAGGAATCGATGATAGCTCAAATTATTGTTAACCCTAACGCTACCTCAGCCGACGTTAGTTTAGCCTTGGCAGCTAGCAGGGCCCATTCACTTGCGAATTCAAATCAAAACTAATGTTTAACAACTCTGAAAGCGAACCTTCTACAAAAATTCAACGCGACCAAAAAAAAATTTACAGCATGTGGGGCTCAAAATAAAATAAAAATATCCTCGGCAGAATTGCTAGCTATCGTCCGACTCGTCCCTCGGTGGTTGCAGGGTTACCCCGTTCTGCCTTTGACAACAGTCTCTGGTACAAGTTTAAAATGCTGCCTCGGTCGTTATGGAGCGTTCTGATTGGCTCGTACGATTTGAATTCCAAGGCGGCGCAGCAAAGCATCTTGGGAGGTTCAGTGTAAATTAAGCCAATCACTGAGCGAGAAAATCGCATTCTGGGTTGTGATTGGCTAAACGAGTTTGCTGGTCGCTCGCTGTTTCCTAAAACACTGTGTCGACGGGAAATGTAGTCGGAGTGGGATTTAAATCAAACAGTAGCGAAATCTAAAGACTGAAAGTACAAATAAAAGAACAAATGACTCTTCCTAATAGGATTTTACACTCAAAAACTTACGATGTATTTCAGAAAATTTTATCTTCCCAACAGCACAACATAAACTAGTTAACAGGACTTTCACCATCTACAAGAATAAAAGATGTATTTAAATATTACATTGGTTCATTCAAAACACATTGCCCATATAGCTAATGAATGTATTACGTGTTTTGTGTCACACTATGTAACAGCATAACAGTGATACTCTCATTCTGCCAAGTTACTTTTACTTTTCATACTACACTTAGCTGACTTTCTATACGTTACGTTTACTCTATAAATTGTTTAAAAGGCATTGATACTTCGACATAAATACAAGATATTCCTCCACCGACAATGGCAGTCTAAATAAATACACTTTTTTATTTCAAGGTTTAGTTTGTTGATTTGTTTTCTGGTCAGTAGGAGGCAGCATTTCACAAAACACACTGTAGAGACCATGTGGTATGTAATATATACCCACAGTAGTGCCTGACTGTGTTAATATTGATCTCTTACTTTACTTCTATTACTTTCCATTATGACTTTAAAGAGGAACCTGCTGCTAAACTCAACGTTTTGCTACTGATAATATTCGTGATCAATGTTATTACTGTGGTATCTTCTGTAGTGATGCTGTGGAAGTGCTGGTGAAGAAATCTCCGCTGACACTGACTTGATTGCATATAATGATGTTTATTACAATAAATACAGTATCACTCAGGTGTTCCAACCAACCTGAGGGAGCGTTCAAAGCCAATATGAAACTCCGAAGTATAGTATCAAACATTCCACTTTTTATAGCCCTGGTGGAGACATCTCTAAGCCTTCCGGAATGCAATCCTACATGTATGGTATCCTTCAACTGCCATATGCTACATAGGATAGTTGTACCACTCCATGAACATTACCATAACTTCAAGGCCATACATTTTCAGACAAAGAGAATGTTTCACACCATATCAGGGAGTAGGGAGAGGTGAGGCACCAAAAGCGGAGAAATGTTGAACACAGAGAGAAGAAAATATCAGACAATACACTGTGCAATATTGAACCATATTGAGTTGTCCTATCAGATATCATGTAATCTCATGACACCTTTGTATTAGTGCCATTAGAATGCCAGAGACCTCACTGATATTTGGAGAGAGATCAGTGTGTCAGTTGTGAGTCAGGATATTGAGATAGCATCCACTTAAGTACTTTTTATTAACTCTTATTACCCTTTAATTGCATAGTTAGTATTGTATACAGGTTTTTGTATTCTATTTAGCAGTAAAACACATGCTTTGTATAAGAACTGGGAGTTCAGGAGCCATTTGTTAATGCTTTCAACAGAGCAGGTTTTTCATACAGGAAAAACAAACCCAAAAGTATACAATAGACAAAAGATAGACACAAAAACAGTCTTTATTTTTTATGAAACCTTAGGTGCACTGACAGATGTGTACAATAACCACATGTAATTCTCTAATATCACCACATGGGGTCAGCCTACACCAGGTTAATTCGTGACTTCTGCAGTTACAGCATACACAGGCAGGGTTGTCATTCAAATTAAGGCTGTATGGAGAAAAAAAACCCCAAAAAACATGGGGTTGATTCATTTTTATTTAAGTTCAAAGACCTAATAATTACAAACATACTTCTACATACTACCAACATACTTATTATTATTTGTCAACATTGCAACAGCTACTTTAACTGTGGTGCTATAACAAACATGAGTTATTCTGTAATTAAGACTATTCAAGTGTAACAAAACACTATTGAGAATGTTCATAATGTACAAAAAACACCCACAAGCAAGCACATTATAGAACTCAGTACCCTTTTTATTCTTGTCATAATAAACTATTTAGGTCCTGTATCTGGCAGAAAAGCTTTGAATCTACCAGTGGTAGATTCATCAGTACAATGTCACGACCAGATATGCTGCTCAGCTATAAGTTATTATTAGATTATTAAAACAGCTGTTCCAGATGTATTGAAACCAAACGTTGTGCTGGGTGCTTAAATTTAAGTCACATATTTCTTACAGAAGTGTTCCTAATTTTTAGTCCCATTAACAAAATACAAGGGTTAAATTAAGAGACTTAAAATGAACTGATTTATATTTTTGAACCCTCACACACTCACCTTCCACTGACTCAGCAGGGCCTGTACTTCGGTGTCTTTGTTAATGCCTTTGTGTTTTCACATAGCTTGGCATCAGAGCACTGTAATCAACCATCCCATTTATCTCCAAGTCCTTGTGGATAATGCTCAAATAAGCCCAGTTGCCCTGCAGTGTAATGACAGGGCAATTGGTAAGAGAGGAAACAAAATGTGAAAGAGAAGTCAATGGACAAAGCACAAATTACACCTCTCCTTTGTCAAGTATGTGCTTTAAAGGGATTTCTAAATCACAAGAGAGGAGCCAACAGGCCACAAAACATCCACAGACTGCTGAATGCCAAAAGGTAAAATGAGGTGACTAAACTACTTCTTAGCTCACACAAATAGCAATTAAAACTGTTAATATATAAAGCAAAAAAAAAAAAAAAGCTATCATAATTTTTCAACTTTTTGTTTCATTACAGCTACCCATTACTACACTCTGCACACTTTGCTGCACTATAAAACTTTGATTATCACTTCATTACCCTTTCAAATCATTATTGCCTGAGAGAGACATGTGCCTTAAGAAAAAAAAAAAAAAAAATTTTTGGGCATGCAAAGATGTTTAAGGCTTCTATCATATTTGTCAATGTTACCTCCAAAACTTGGCGTATTTGTGTATACAAGTGCCTGGTTTGTCTTTAAGTATACTTAGGCTGCTCATTTTCCTCACCGCTCAGCTGTTGCTGCACCACAAATCCCAGGAATGTGAAGTCTGGTGTCTGAGCTGCTCAGAGTGAGATGGTCAGTCAGCGAGTCACAGAGTTTCATTGATGTTATTTTTTACAAAACTTAAATTACAGTAACCATTTCTGTACATTTCAGATAAAGGAACACATGACAGAATTAGCTGCTGAAAAAGAGTAAGAAACAAGCATAGCTAGCATGGTGTTGAACTGCACTAGAATCATGTTCTGGTGGCCAAATGTTAACACCTTGGCACTTAACCTGACTCTTCTCTTTGCCCTTTAAGGTAGAGTAAGTCAGGTCTTCCAAAACCCAGCACTTAATGATTGTCTAGCACTGACAAAGTTGTGTGATGTATGTTGATTGTTGAATCTCAAATGC
>JAUZTA010000024.1:6894050-6906093 GCA_034780835.1 Ctenochaetus striatus
TCCTGTGAAGACATTTTTACCTAGTTTTCCTAACTTTTCCTAAACCCTCTTCAGTGGTGTTGGGTTGTCTGGGTTGTCGTCCTGTGCATTACAGTCCAATTTGTCTGCAACTTTTCTTTAATTTTCAGTCTTTCATGTGCTTTGTGATTGGTTCAACTAATTATTGTTATGGTCTTATGTCTTCGCTGCAGGGAAAGACTCTCTAGAATTTTCAGTGCACTTACAAACATATAGCTTACCTCCTTCCTGTCTTTACTTTCCGAACCTAACAAAGCACCACAAAATGTGAAGGTATTCCAGAGGGCCTAGACATAAATGTTCAGGGCTGTGGGAGGAAGAGATGCCCTATGTTGGAAAAGGGTCAAGCTGCAGACTAGCCTGACTCATCAGATGTAGACTATGGGTAGAAGCCTGCCACTGGGCAACTATTTTTGTCAGCATTTTTCTCCAACTTTATTCCTTGTGCATGTTACTTTTTTTTTCACAGGCACTATCATTGCATCATTTTAATTGGTTTAAAGAAATCTAACAACTAAAAGGGTTAAAGGGTTTCCCCTTGTAGCAGAGTGATAATCGGTGCAGCAAGACCTTTCCCCAGCACTGAAAAAACACAGTGGAGATAGGACTGGATGTCTGAGTCTAGCTGCAGACATGCATAAGCACTCTGACAGATGCAAAGTAGACTCATAATAAAAATTAAAGCTTTTTAAATAATTTTGTATTTACCTGAGAAATCAATGATTAGAGCTCTGAGAGTTAATAAACAAAAGGCTACTCTTTATTATTAACTAGAGTAAAATATAACAATGTATTTGGTTGATGATGAACTGCAACCACGCACTGTAAGATTAATCAATACTCAATGGGTATTGAGAGTGAATGAGGAAACTTTAAATGATCAAATAAAATTCTTGATTAAACTGAGTAGAATTAGAAGACGACTTATCAGTGAAGGTACAAATGTCAGTTAACAAAACAGTTCCTGTTTAAATACAAAACAATTACTCCTATGAGGCAAAAATTACAGATTGTTCTGAGGGGCCTGAAAGAACTTCCACTCCGGGGCAGAAGGTGGCGGTAATGCCCCCACAAGCTCGATGCCGACCGCAATAAAACAACAGTAGGAAAGAGAAGAAGAAAAACCGTCCAGCTTAAGTCTGGGCCGGGTTGCGAGCGTCTATTTATTGATTGTACAAAAATTGTTTAGTCTGTTTATTGAACAAAGAGCTTCCTTCATTGTTATTTAAAAACAATGTCGTCAGTTGAGAGTCTCAGATCGTTCGTCGTTGAGCGACTGACCGCTGCTGCGGATGAAATCTTCGTAGTTTTAAAAAATGCCATCGTGGATTACGAGGAGGATATCAATCGTCAGCGAAGGCTTTTGGATATCGTTTTGAAACCAGAAATCAAGTTACAAAGGATCGGTGTGTAAAAAAAAAACATGCTCGAGTAACGCAGCGATTTGCACGAAATCCTTAATGTTTAAATATTATGGTATTTATTTGCTCGTTAGCCTGTTTTCTTTCTTCTCCATCACAGCAGTGTCTCATTCTGGTCTTGGTCTTTCCAGAGCCCTCACATAAAGATGTGTGTACGGAGGTGGAGGCGCAGCAGCTCTGTGAAAAGGAGACTTCCTCTCCGGACCAGGTGGACCCAGAGCCTCCAGGAATTAAGGAGGAGCAGGAGGAAGTTGCCACCAGCCAGGACGTAGAGCATCTCGTATTGAAGGAGGAGACTGATATTGTTATGTTGACTCCAACTTTTATAGACAGTGGCCATAGTGAAGCAAGACCAGAAAGTGATGAACAGTTACTCCCTCAAAAATCTCCAAACTCTCATGTAGCAGAGAGTCAGAATCAACCAGAGCCAGGCAAAAAGACTTACACATGTGACGCATGTGGAAACTCTTTCAAATATAAGTCTCATTTTTTTGTACACCTGAGAATCCACACGGGCGAGAAGCCATTTTTGTGCACCACCTGTGGGAAAACATTCCGCCGGACATCAGCATTGAACACCCACAGAAAAATCCATTCAGGTGAAAAGCCTTACCACTGCAAGATCTGTGGGATAAGATTCATTGAGATGTCCAAGTTAAAAAGACATTTGGTAACTCACACCAACGAGAAACCGTATCCCTGCAAAGTATGTGAAAAATCTTTAAGGCGCATCAGTGGCTTGAAAACACATATGGTGACACACACAGGTGAGAGGCCTTATGACTGCAAAGTGTGTGGAAAAGCCTTCGGACTTATCAGCGGCCTGAAAGCACACATGATAACGCACACAGGAGAGAAACCATATACTTGCAAAACATGTGGGAAAGGCTTCGGACATATCAGCGGCTTGAAAGCGCACATGGTGACGCACTCAAATGAGAGGCCATTCCCCTGCATCATATGTGGGAAAAGTTTCGCACTGAAGCAAGACTTAAAAAGACACACGAAAATCCACACGAGCGAAAACAGTTAGCTGGCAAAACGAAAAACAGCAAGCTTTTTGGCTTAACAGTGACTTGGCAGACCAGGACGAGCACATAGTGCTGCTGTTTCTGCTTTGGAAATGTGGAATGTGTACATAACAGTAGCATTTCACAGATGTAACAATTGATGTAATTGTTGTTTCAGGCTTTAGGAGTGAAACAAACACAAATTAATTGTAGAAGATGTACTCCAGGGTGCTGATGAAGTATTTTGTTCATGAGAAGATATATTACTTTTTTTTGTTAACTGGTACTATGTTACAAGATGATAGATTGAATGATTACATTCACTACTAATGTTATCATAAGATGACAAGAGTATAAGATGATTCTGTAACAAGAAAATACCAGTTTTACACTCATTAAACTGTAAAAAAATTCTGTTAGTGGACAGCATCTTGTTTGGGTTTGAAAGGGGGCATCCTTAAAAGACTCAGTCAATCACAAGCAAGGATGGAGTTGGCCTTGCCACTTTGTGAAACATGGTTGTGTAAATGATATGACTACATGGGCCCTGGAACACTTCATTAAACTGTTACTCTGTAATAAGAATTCGTTCGAAGTTGTTACCATTGTGTTTTTCTGTTTGTTTGTTTCTTTTTTTTACATCTAAATTTTTTCAAAGTCATGGTTAAACCTTTTCCTCTAGCTAACCTTTAGTTATGTGTCTCCACTGTGTCAAAACACTGGAGCTCTTAATCTATTAAAATAGACAGCAACACATTGCATTCTCTTGTCTTCATTTTCTGAAGTTGAGTTTATTTATACAATGTCGTGAAAATATTCAGGTAGACTTAATCTTTTAGGGCCTTGGGAAGCAAGCTGGAAAGGTTACAGCTGCAAAAGTTAACAGCACTTTATGACAGATGCAAAAGAAATAAATAAAAGATGAAATGTTTTGAAGATTTTTTTGCTATTTACATGTGTATTGAATGCTAAAAGATACAGAATATTAAAAATATGGCATTATGATAAAATGTGTATTTCTAATTTAAATTGGTTGTATGCAGGCTGCACTTATTTTGCAGCCTAGCACAGTTCAAAGGAACAGACATCAACAGACTAATTGACCTTTTTAAAATTTTAATTGGAGCATGCCTACAGGCTATTTTTGCTTAAGTACTCCCACTTGTAGCCAACTTGAAAGAAAAATACATAAAATAATTGTACTTTTACTTGAGTATAATATTCTGCTACCTTTTCCCCTCCATGAAATTAGGCATTTTTTAAGTTAGCATAGTCTGGTCTGAATACTGCTTTGACCTCAGCTCCCGAATTTAACATGCACTACCACCATTTCAACGTTAGGGGGCGGCCTCACTCTCCCTCCCTCCCTCTCTGTTAAAAATACACACACACACGCATACTCTCTCTCTCTCTCTGTCACACACACACATACACACACACCACACACACACTCAGAGCTGGAGCTGCCGCAAAGCCCTGTCCTCCAGGGCTTTTTAAACACCGTGTTTGCTTCACGCTCCAACAATATCATCCAATTGAAAGAGCCGCAGCGCTAAATGCACTGAACCGACGGTCATCGTGGGAACGGCGCCGAGGAGCACGCATCGTTATGGTTTAGGAGAAAGACATCGACGGTTATCGTCAGCTGTGAAAAAAAAAATAGACAAATACAGGGTTTCGGGTCAACGAGTTTAACCCTTTATCTGCCCTAGCATCGTCGCTTTCTGGGGAAGGTCGTTAAAACGGCACAAGGCGTACCGGTGGAATGTGACCGTTAGTCCGTTTTGTTTCAATGTGGTTGAGACTGCAGCCGACTCGGTCGTTGCAGGTAGCTCGGTACGGCCGCGTTGATGCAGCAGCGCACGGCTGTGGTGTTCAAATCCACCACCGGATCTGGGAAGACAATAGGTGAAATATACGCCGGCCTGGACTCCCAAGACTGCCCTAAAGGAGAGACCGCATCCGCCTCGGCTTCACTTGGTAGGTCGCAGCACGGGCACGAAAGCTTTGATGTCCGCAGACATGAAGCCCCGAAGCGAATTCTTGCCTTTTCTCCTCCTCGTTGCCTTGACGACTCTGTCAGACTGCGGTAGTTTTTAACGGACAAAGCAGGTTAACTCGGTGCTAGCTAAACCGGGTTTTGCTAACAATTTATCGACTCGGTTTGTTGGAATATATTAAAGCTTGGGGGTGGTTTAACGTATTTTGGATACCCTTTTGGCTGAATTGACCTACATGTTGGTACAATAAAGTCAATACAATAGAAAGAGTCGTGACTGTGTGTGTGGGGGGGTTTGATATAACGGCCATTTCACCCTCCACAACACAAATTTGTCTTACGGAGCATGTCTTGCCGTATGGGCGTAAATTGGGTGATGCAGGCTAGCTGTCAGCGATGCTATTGTGATATAATTAATGTGGAGTTTATTCAAATGCTGCATAACCTCACAGGTTTAATATTTGCAAAAAAAAAAAATGTTATTTTGTAGAGTGAAAATTCCCTCTGAAATACATTTTATGGTCTATTTGGTCTAGTTGAGCTGTTGTATGACATTAATATGTTTGCCTGCAGTCATCATACATTTGATGCATATTACAAAGTAGTATCCCATAATACACCAGGAGCTCTGAGAGAAAAGCAGTCCTCCAGTGATGTATTGATCATATTCGTTTTGACAGGCTTCCACTTAAACAAATATTTTGAAGAAAACCAGAACGGTGTCATGCTAATTTGGCTTGTTTTTAGTCCTTTTAACCACAAACACAGTGGCTTGTTTAGCTCACCAAGAAGATGCTCTCATGTTTCTTAAGTGCACTGTTTTACAATTTGATGCAAAATTAAAAGAAAAACACATTATTAGGTAAAGTTCATAGGACATTATCTTAATAAAACTGTGTGCAAATGTAACAACAAATGGCAGAAAAGTGCGTGTAATATATACTTGCATGTTACTGTTGATTGGCATGTTTTTGGCACCCTGCCTGTTGACTAATCTGAAAACTCATCACATTGTCCTTTTAATAATGTAGTTCATCAGTAATTACTCCTGTTTGCAGAACAATGTTTTGAAGTTTAGGTTGTAAACAGTATTAGCAGCAAAGACTGAGGATACTGAACTTATATCTTGACACTAGCTGTTTTTCTAAGCTCTGCATGTCATGGTTTGTTGGGTTCATTGTATATGCTGCCTTTTTAATCCCTGACGCTTCTAAATTTCTCTGAAGTGTCCCTGTGAGGAGCGCGGTCAGAGAGTGAAGTGACAGCCGGCAGGTAGCTGGATCAGTATGGCTGCCGTAGTGAACTACTCTCCGCCATGGTGGGTGAATCTGCTCCACCGGTTGCCCCATTTCAACATGGAATTCCAGCTTGTTAGCAGTGACTTCAGACCAGAAGACTCTGAGTACCAGAAGGTAAGACAAATACGGGGAATAATAACGTCCCACTCAGAATTTATCATCCCCTTTCATCAGGCTGCATCACCTTATCATCCTACCTCCTGCCACCTGCCCACACTGTAATTTCACAGCAGAGTGGCCATGTGGTGGCTGAGGCTGTCTTGCAACCACTGAGTTGTGGATTCCCTCCCTGCATCGATCAATGCTGTGTGTGTGTGTGAGGATGAGAGAAAGAAATGATCTTGAATGGAGACACTGATCCCCTACTTGACCCCACCGTTATTATGGATAAATGTGGTGCAGAAACTATTAGTCAGTTGGTCAGGTGGTTCCCAATCTGGGTTCAAGAACCATATTGGCTGTGATATACATGGGAAGAATTGCAAGATTAATAGCAAGATAGAAAGAAAAAGGAAAAATATTCCTGCAACATGAGAATCTTACCTATTATCATTCTAAAAGTGTTTCAAGTGAGATAATCTGAGAAGAAAACATCACTCTTTGGATAAACTGCTGCAGACATAAAAAATCTTTAGAGTGGTGCAGACTACATAATGCTCACCTGGATCCTCAAAGGTTGCAAGACAAGCAGTGTGGGAATCAATTGACCAGTCAATAGACAAAAAAAAAAGATTCCAAACTCTTTTATTAATAGACTAAAAGATAAAGGGATTTATAAAGCCAGAACACCAATCATTGTTTGCTTGCATTTTTCTTGATGTGAAGATTTTCTGTTATGTCTGCATGAATTTAATGCCTATAGGCTCAAGAAAAACCAAGCAAGAAGACTCCATCTTGGGTTTTGGGAATGTACTATGGGCATTTTTTGCTGTTTTTATATGTTTTGATAACAAATAATTGATTGAAAGCATAGGCATAAAACTAATTGCAGTTGTCCCGTGATGGAGCTCTGTGTGAGTCGGCAGTGCTGCTTTATAGAGCGGCTCCATCTCAAAGAAGGGCTCTGGCCCAGTTTTGCTGCATTTCATTTGAATCCTCAAACAAGGTGACTTTCAGGTCTCTGCACCAGAAAACACCACAGCCTTGCGAGCCAACATGAAGCCAATATACATCGCTTAGAATCCCACATTTCATGTGCTGCAGTCACCCCTCAATATAATTTGCTGACATGTTCCGGCAGAGGAGGGAGGGCGTGCAAGTTCAAGAGCTGAGCGTGGGAAGGCACCCACGGCCATTAACAAGGGAGGGAGATGGGAACTGAAGAGAGAAGCAGGGAGAGAGGAGGAGTGAGTGAGTGAGACAAATGAAAAGACACTGATTGGAGGCAAGAGAAGGGAGAGAAGGCTCGATGAGCCATAGGAGGTGCTTCTAAATTGCCAAATAGCCACTTCCTGTGAGCTATTCAGTGTTAAACTAAGGGCCTTTGTGTGTGTGTGTGTCAATGTGTGTGACCACTGGAATTTTAAGGACCCCCTTTTTAGACTAATTACATCCTGACATATTTTAGCAGACTGGACTGTTTCCATGTCACTGAGCATATTGCACGATGATCATACGTTTTTTTGCACGTTATTTTTATATACTGTAGTTGCGCATATTATGCTGTATGTATATATGTCACATGCAGCATGTTCCCTTTCTGTGTCAGTGCGTATTTAGCACTTAGTGATGTTTGTGGAGTCGAGGTGAGGTCACAGATCTCCCTCGGGGGGTTATGTGTGTTATTGTGTGTGTGCGTGCGTGTGTGAGTGAATATAGGGGTTCTATTCAGGGTGAAATCATTAATTCTGGCTAGACGAGGGGAGGAGGGAGTGGTAGAGGGTGAGAAGAACAAGAAGAAGGAGTTTGAATTGGACTGGGGGAGGGAGGGAAAGGCAGAGAGAGTGGGAAGGGGAGGGCTGTAGTCCGTTGTAAAAGAATGCTCTCTTTCTTTCTTTCACTCTTTCTTTCTTTCACTCTTTGCTGAAGCTCGTCTTCAGATTGGCTCAGTATATCTGTCTCAAAGGCTTTCATGCATCCACTCATCCAGCTGAGAAACCCACACACACACACACACACACACACACACACACATGCATGCGCACACACACATAAACAAGGTCCTACACAGTGTCCTGTAGTGCACTGAGCCCGTCACCACAACACACACTCTCACACTCCCACACAATGGAGAGAGATTCTTCTGTGTTTTTCTTTCTGATGAGATTTGGCAAAGGTTCATATCTATTCAGCTTTGAAGCTGCTTAAACTCACTCACTCACTCACTCACTCACTCACTCACTCACTCACTCAGTCATGTTGCTTCTCTCTCCTATGAAAAAGTTTTTCAAAAGGAATCTGTTTGGCATTCATTCCCGATAGCAGTTGGTCTCTGATGACTTTGACTGTTTGGGGATGCTGACTCTGTGGCTTTCTGCAAGAGAACTGTTTTGAGCTGAAATAGGAGCTCTTATCCTGAGGTTCTGCGAGGCACTGGAATAGCTAGTCTGTGTCTAGTTGTGTGTGTGTGTGCCTGCGTGCGTGCGTTAGTCTGTTTGTATTCTGTTAGAATCGCAGAGTCAGCTACCAGCCACAGTTTTACAGCTGCAGAACATTACAGGGGGAGTCATGTGACCTGTAATATCATACACATATATTCCCAGCTGTGGAAAGTAAGACTGTAATTGGTATTTTAAATAGTATGGTAGAGTTTGCACAGTGGAAGACATTATCTCATAGCATTTTTTAAAAGAGATCACAGTGGATCAAAGGCAATAGGTGCCACTCTTAAGTCCTATTTGTGTTGAAAGATTAAAAGACATCAAGCCAAAGTCTGAATTAGGATTTTGCTGTTAGCGCTTTGGTTGCTCAATAGTGCAGGTGAATATTAGCAGGATGAACTTGAGGTTAGTCATCCCCTCAGGGGAGAAGTTGAGAGGATAGCAGGCAAGGCCACACCATGGAGTAACACACAGGCAGGGAGAGTGCAAGGACAGCTCGCTGAAGTGGAAGTGATTGATCCTGTCAGCTCAACACACACAACACGCACACAACACACACATTCACAGTATGCACGTACACACGCACTTAAATGGACAGATTGAAAGTAGATCACTTCGCCTGGGTGTTTAACATTTCGCCCCTCCTCCAGCATGCAAGCTGATCTCCAGTAGCGTAGATGCGCACGCGCACACAAACACACACACTTACTTAAGTAGACACGCACACATGCACAGCAGAGCTCACCACGCTTATTAGTAGCTAATTGATCCACTCTTAATCTGCTCTGATGGCTAGTCAGCCCAACAGTTACTCTAGCAGCCATCATTCACGGTGAGTGAGGTGACTGCTGAGACCGAGTCGTCAGTGGGACTATAAATTTAATATTTATTGTCAAGCAAATTTTGTTGCTTGTCTTTGGTTTAAAACAGCAGCTTGAGTATTTCTGGACTTTGGTAGATGTGGTAATAGATGCACAGCAAGCAAAATGAAGACACCCCCTTGTGTTTTTATGATTTAAACTGGACATTTCACACAACAAAAACAAGAAAGTGTCAGTGTTTCGTATGGCTTAATTCACAGTCATTTTGATTATTGTTTACCCTGCTCATTCCATTATAATCCGTTATTCTTAGAAATGATCAGAAAGCAGAACTAAAAATTAGATAGAAATGCTTGATAATTAACTAAAACTGTTGAATGATTTGATCAAAATAATAGCCAGCTTGTTTTCTGTTGATTGTCTTATCAGCTGATAAGTTGGTTCAATTGTTCACTCTCTCCACCTTATCACTTTCCTCTATATCGCTGTATCTGTGTCATCACATTGTAATTTTAGTTGCATGATTAATGATAAATGTTTTTATGACATCCAACCTTAATAGCAAGAGGTTTTTATTCTAATTCTGCAAAGCTTTAAGCATCTGGCTGTATATGTTTTAAGCCCTGCCATTGATTTTAAAGGCGCGAGAGATCAAACAATGCATTAATGGAGCATAGTCTTCCTTTGCCGTGGCACAGCGTCTCTCACACTAAGCCTGCAGATAATAGCATAGGATAATACCAGAGACCGGGAATCTACAGAGCTTATCTGCCCCTCCTCTCCCATCAGGATCCTCTCCTCCCGTCCTCTGCCTGTCTTATTTAACCTGTTGAAGAAAAGCTGTCTAGGAAAAAGCGATCAGCTGATCTTCTCTCACTCTGTCCTCCTTTTGTAACTGTCTTCCATTAGAAAGTAAAAATGTACTATTTCTTTTCGTTATTGTGCAAGTTGTTGCTCAAATTCATTAGGAAAGAGCCGTAGCTGCTTTGGTGTGAATATTTTAGGTTAATTGTCATGCTTGTAATTTACATCTCCTAGCTGCAGGCTGGGAGACCTCCTACGATAGAATTACACTGATGCCTCAGCAGGGACTAAGACTTGTGGTTTGAGCTGCTGTTTGAAATTAGCCCTCCTCTCTTCCTTCATATGTCACATTACAGCACTGCAGGTCACATCATATTATATTTCATATATGCTATTCAGTGTTCTAGTGACCCACTAGCCTGGACAGATTGGCAGCAGCCCTCCAGATTTGACACAATGCCCTTTGCTGGCCTGGTTAAACATCTGCCACAGTTCACCCTTTACTTGAAAATTCTGACCTTATCAGGCTTCATTGTTTCTCGTTGTGAAAAGAGATTTGTGCCTCTGAAGACGAGCCTGTGACAGCATATCAGCTGTCTCTAGTGTGACTGGTTAGTCCCAACAGTTTTTTCTTTGATGTTTCTACTCCGAAGAAATTCCTTGGAAAAGCAGCATGTTAAATCAGGCCACAGGGAGACATCTATCAGATAAGCAACAGATAATGTGTTGCTTTAACCACATTCCTGGAGATATCAATGTTTATGTTTTAGCCATGGCCAGCAAGCCTCTTAGGGTCTCACTGTGTGTCCAGTGTTTAGTCAGTCCACCGCTTTGGTCTGCCATATCTCCACAACTACAAGATATATGGCCAGGAAATATTTTAACAAACACTCATTGTGTGGAGAATGCATTTCAATAACTTTGGTGATCCCTTTGTTTTTGTCATCATGGCCAGATCAGGACTAGATGGCTTGCAGATGGCCTGAATGGTTTGTGGCCAAATACCTGCTTTGATTGTCACTCACATCTGATTGATCTGTATTGTGTGCTCTGTGTGCTAATGAGCAATGTTAGCAGGATAGCTGTACCTTAAATTACAGTCTAAATATTGTCATGTTAGGGTTGTGATTTTGAGCATGTTGCATGGCCTGAAGAATTGAAATTAGCCAGTAATTCATACAAAATTGAAAAGAATTGATGAATAGCAAAGAAATATAAATGGTTTTGTGTGCCAAAAATGGCTGTTGTTTGTTTTTCTGAGGATTTTTTCCTGATGTCCTCTCCTGTAAATCATATTGCCAACCTTCAGATTTATCAGATTTGTCATTAATCAGATTTATCTTGCAACCCTTTTTCATCTTTGACATAAAATTGGTCACTGTTGCCCCAGAATATTGTTCTCTTCTTTGCCAAGTCGGAGCCCCTGATATTTCATTTTACGTTATATTTTAAAGCAAAACAAAGCAAAGACATTTTATTTAATGTATTATTAAATACAATCCCAGTTTTGGAACATATGCACTTCAGTACATGTTCATAGTTACAGTACAATTACAGAGATGCATGAATTGCTTCAGGGTGAAGAAATTGCTGGCTGACAGTGAGGAAAAATTGAGGTCAGCACAAAACCAGCAGTTAAGAAGCATGAAAAGCCAGGAAGTCTGTGTGCATTTGAGGGGTCGAGTCAGATTTTTTCTTTATTTATTTATTTTTATCACCCTTAGAGGAGTCCCCAAATCACACTATTGCCAATTCTGACCAAGCAGAACTGTTGCAGAATTTCTTTGTCTGTTTGTGAGTCATCCAGCTGGTGAAGACTTTGTTGTTTCTCAACGTGTCTTTGTTTCTTAATGGATCTGCAATGCAATGACTTTTCCAGAAACTCCCATGGGGAAAGAAAAACAAACAAGCATGCAGTGTGCATGTGTGTGTGTGTGTGTGTGTGTGTGTGTGCGTGATAAGGAAAAAAAAGATCACATCAGTTTTAGGCAAAATATCTGTCATGACACTCTTCTTTGTCTTTACCCACTTCTGCATTTTTAGTGTTCAGTTCAGTCGTCTTCTTTCACATCTTCCATTTGTGTCTCTTCAGCCTGTCGCTTTTTTTTGTTCCAAAATTAACCCCGCTCTCC
>JAUZTA010000024.1:6953321-6964162 GCA_034780835.1 Ctenochaetus striatus
AAACGTGTGCCACTTTATCTACAGATATTGTTCCTATGGTATCTAAAAGCAAGCTCATGATCTATCTGCCTTTATGGATCAAGGGCAAACAACCCAACCCACCTAAGTGCCGATGAATGTTTAGACTGGCAGTTTTTCCAGTCCTTCAACTATGTATAATACAGGAAGCAGGCCTACTTTGTTTCCTCTGGTGCAACAAATCTGGCAAAATTCGACCCAGTTTTAAATGCTTATTGTCATGTTCTCCTCAGATTTAAAGTGCAAAAAATATGATATGATGCTGAGAGGCTTCAATAAAACTGTCTGTAGAAATCACAACACAGTCTGGATACAGACTAAACACTTTAAGTGTCCTTGCATAAAATTTTATGTGTATCTAGAGTGCAAATGTGATTTCCCTTTATGAATTATGAACAACCCAGGGATTTGTAGTATGAGGCCAACATTCTTGTTCCACTATTTAAATGCCTGTATTTGCCTTTGAATGTTCAGTAAAACACCCCAACTTAATATCAATCTATCAGTTACTTACTGCACAAAGACAACAAAAGAAAATTTAAACAGAAAAGTTAAAAAATAGAAATTTCATGTGACTTTAAAGAACTAAGTGTCATGGTTAACAAATAAATCATACACAGTTTTGCAGACACAGTGTGGGAATTACATTTGTAAAAAGTCTTTAGTGGGGCAACATGTGGTGGACGCCGTCAATGGCTGGCTCAGAAATAAAACAGAAAAGCTTTTATCCAACAGATAAGAGGAGAACCAGTCCAGGGAGTTTTCAGGATTGTGAAGATTGTCAGTGTGTGATGTTTATATATCAGACTTTTGTCCAGTGAAATTTCCTGAAACTGTTTTTATCAACAGACTGACTTTTAACACCATGAGAGTCTCAGAGTTTCAACGAGTCAGGAGAGAGTCTGTTTGCCCACTGGGGAAAAATCATAGTTTTAGTTTGAGAGAACTATCAAAAAGGGGAATTGTTAAATTAAAATACAATAAAGCTGATTTGAAAGACCACATTGGTCACACGTCTGAAACCATGAGGCCTTTTGAGTTATAATAAATGATATATATGATGAACTATTGCAAAAATATCCTCAACAATGAGTCTTTTTTAATCCTGATCACTAACCGTGACAATCAGTGTGTTCAGCTGCGAGTGTAACACGAGACATCTCATTCAGTGAATTAATCAGCGTTGATTCGCCATCTTGTTTCCTCTCGACTGAGATCTTACAAAGCTCTGATGAAGCTGCTGCTGTTGGAGGTGAAATACAACGTGACAACAAAAGGGGAACTGTAACATCTTCACAAGTTGTTACCAAACAAGAGCATGTTTGTGTCCGGTTGCATGAGGCGTGCCGGCGATAATGATAATAACACTTCAAATATAGCGCTGCATTAATCGGTGGGGATGAACGGAGCTGACACCTTTCAGTTCGTGTGAATGTGACGGTGACGACCACGGAGTCTTATCTTATCAGCGCCGTGCAAACAGGCCTGCAGCCGAGATGTGTTGCATCAGTCTGACACTTGCAGATCTCCGCTCTGACACTGCCAATTACATCCTTATTATGGACTGATTAGACACACAGACCCCAACACACAACAATACACACAGATGTGGACAGATAGTGGACTGTGTGACACACTCCTGCTTTTTTATCCACCAGCTTTTTTATTTTATTTTAAGTGCTGGTTAATCTATAAAAGCCACACTCAATTTGTCCTTATATCTCTCTCTTTTGGCATATTATACCAGGGCAGTTGTCATTATACGGTAGTTTAGAGTAGCAGAAAGAGACATAATTGAGTTATGTCCTCTTTCGTTAGGCTACATGAAATATCACCCTTTTCAGTATCAAGTGTGGCTGTAAATCTTTTTTTTCTTTTGTTTCTTTACAGAGTCTGGAGGCTGGAGTGATGTCAGAGGTCTTTTAAGTGCTGCAAGAGTTGGAGACTGAAGAATAGCTTAGCATAAAGCCTGGAAACAGAAGGAGACAGCCACTTCTATGTTTCAAGTCTCTACCAGCACCTGTAAAGCTCACCAGTGGGCATGATAAATCCCGTGTGTGTATGTGTGTGTGTGTGTAATCTGTCCAGAAACACTGTTGTGTTGCAACAACACACTGATTTCTGAAAGTTTTTACTTGCCGGAGGTATTTTTTCAGTTCTGCCACTGACTCTCTGCAGTCGTGTTGTGTCTCGACAGTGACAGCAAACAGGGATTTTTCACACAAAGAAACTCTGGGAATGTTACACACTGTTAGCATGAAGTTGTGGACACGTCAAGAAACTCGGGTACTATGGAAGTTGACATTAAAGTGGGTAGATATTGAACAAACATAACTCAAACAAAACTGTGTAGGTGAAATATTGTTTTACCTGTTTAAAAAAAGGAGGAAATTATTGAAAATATATCAAAATTGATTTAACCATAGCTATTTCCTGCTGCTTTAAATTTATATACTAACTTACTGTGACTTACTGCTGCTGGTAGCTCTGTTTATGATAATAATAATCTTCTAAATAAACTCCTGGTGAGAAAGCAAACAAGCCCATTTCCCCAATATGTCAGACTATTTTTTCCTGCAACATGATCCCTAATTCTTCAATGTATCTTCATTATTAATTATATGAATTTGAAATATTTTTGCCATGTTATTGCTACGTTGCTTCTTCATCCCTTTCTATCATCAACTGCCATCTTCAAGCCCTAAAGATTGATTGGACGCTGCATGTTCAGCCGTGAGAATTTCAATGTTCCAAAAAAGTAGCATGCAAATTAGCGATGGAGATTTGAAAAGTGGTTTGAGAAGTTCATTTTTTCTTGTTTTCCTTGAAAATTTGGCACCATTTAAATTAAATTCGGCCTTCGTTCTCCATTTAGGGGCAAACTGTCGGCTTTTCTAGCTTTACAAACTGCACAGAGGTTGGCAGGAGGCAGTCAGTCTGTTTGCTGGCTGTGTTTGTCAAGGTCTTCAACCATTAAACAACTCATTCAGACAGCGACATGTTATTTTTATTGAATGAAACTTAATATATTTCAAAAATATTTCATATAAAGCAACAATGTGGTAGAATAAAAGAATCTGAAGGTTATTTTTTGATGTCTAATGCGTTAGAGGTGAATGAGTGTGACAATGTGTGTATGTGTGTGTGTGTATAAACTCCTTAAACTCTTCTCAAACTATTTCAGGTTGAGACTCAAAACAGAATTCTGTATTTCTTACAAAAATACATCGTGCATTACCAAAGCAACTACATTTGTAGTCTGCAGAAGAGCACAACACATCATGAATGTAAATCATGAATGAGATGTTATTACTTTGATGAATATAAAGTCAAATTGTTCAGCGTCTCATTCATAATGTGCGTACAATTTTGTGTGTCTCCTTTGTATGGGGGACTCGCAGCATCTGAGTTGAGACCAGAAGAGCACAAAACTAAATAAATAAAAAACAAAACCCCTTGTGACCACTTTTTGGTCTTGACCCAAGGTTTGGGAAACGCTGACCGAGACGGACCAAATAAAATCACAAAGCAAGGACGAGTTACACAAAAAAAAAAAGAAACTGATTAAGTGTCAGCCATCATAGTGTGAGAACGTCAGCCTTCTCTCTTACATGCACACGCACACACAAACATGAAATCAGCTGCCCTTACAGTGCAACACTTTCCACTGACACTGATAAGCAAACAACCCCAGGGACACGTTGCATCATTTTTAGCACCGCTTTGGCATTCTGTGCATGTTTGCACGGCCGATTGGAATATCTGTGTATGTGTCTGTTTACAGGCGAGTGTGTGTGTGTGTGTGTTAAGCCCTTTATTTTTTAACTGTGGAGTTTCTCCTAAAAAAGCTCTTGTCCAAAGACAGCAAGCCCTCTAAATGAAGCCATCTATGGCTTTAGTCCTCCTCAGGACTCAAACATGACAAGATGAATCAGTGGAAACCAATCAAAGGATGACTTTGAGCTTCAGAGCAGATCTGCCATCAAACCTCTGGTCAGATTAAACTAATCCACGCTGACCCTGAGACCATATCTGGAGTTTGTTCCAGGCACTTTATAGTCCTCTAGACAAAAGCTGCTCTAATCCTCTGAAATACTTTGAGTGTTTTTATTTGAGCAGGCCTCAAAGAGCAAAAAAATGTTTTTTTCCCAACAGACTCTTTCAAGAGGAAGCTGAAGAGAAAAATAAAGCTATAGATCCATTACAGAGCTGAAACCCTCTCTGATCTCACTTCAGGATAGCATTTAGGATTGTTGTCACTAAAGAAGCGTGTCTGAAGAGCATTTACAGAAAAAAAAATCCTATTTAAAGGCAAAAGTTTAGCTAATACAGAGAATCCGAACTGCAGATTTTTCTCAACTCTGATACTAAATTATAATGGAGTGAACCCTGCCCTAAAAATAACTACCAAGACCGGCAGCACCTGTTGTTAGATCTGATCCACTGAGGTTAAAATGAAAAACCTGCACTTTTCTGTCCTGTGTAATAAGCAAGCTTTCCAATAACAAGTAGATAGCTGTGGTCATAGGTTTGAAAACCAGACACAGCAGGATGAATTTACAGTTATAAAGTAGATTTCTTAAGTTCAAAAGGTGCACACAGTCGTGACTATAGTAACTGCTTCTGTAATGGGGTAATAGGATCCTTTCTATCTTAGAAACTTAAGATAGAGCAAGCAGGGGGGACATTCAGCATCCTATGAGGAAACTCCTGCAGCTACAGTTCTTGAAAAGGTGTGAGGACCAGTGACAATTCGTATGAAAACACTGGTGATGGCTCCTACAGAGAAAAGCATTGATGCTGCTGTAGCATCAGTTATATCAGAACTGCAGACAACAAGAAAAGATGTTTTTACTCTTTTTCCAACTGACTTCACGAGTGTAATTTACTAACCTCCTCTGCTGGTCGCACTCTCCTACTGTTTTACATGGTTTGTCGATTTGATTGGTGAAATTTAGCCTGTAATTTATGGATGATTCATCCTCCCATCACCTGCTTAGTGATTTTTGAAAGCGCTTACTCTTCTACAGTGATTGATTATAACAAACAGATGATTGGTCCAACATCTGCCCAGTATTTTTTTTTAATCACATGTCCTTTCCACACAGTTTCTAAGGACAGTTTCCCAGATGGTCCTGTATTACAAACCATCTGGTGTGTCAGGTAAACGTAGTGGTAATATTTGAACTTTCAGAGCAGACACCTCTATGTGGTGTCAGCACAGTCTCACCGGCTGCTTCCTGTGGGCTCTTTTTGACGATACAGTGTTGTTGTTTACAGTTTTAGTTCAGTTATTTCCTGATAGAATATTTTCACACTTTCTGTTTACAGTTTCAACAATCACCTGCACTCCCCTGTCTGCTCACACACCTGTACAGTTTCCTCTTCACCTCATCGTCAGCTCAGCTGGTCTGTGCATCAGCCTTTTGTCCCCAGTTAATTATCAGTCTGTCCTCAGCTTTCTGAACAGGATTGTTCCTGTTTATGCTCCTGTTGCTTACAGTCTGCTATCTTTGATCACATTTATTTTACTGCATTAGCCTGCTCTGTTGTGTCTGAAGTTTGGACCATGCTGCCTTTTCCTGCTGCCAAATCTAACTTACAGCCATGTTGGCAAGATCCTGTGGCTTTAATATTTATGTTCTCTGAATTAATTTGCATTGGATTTAGTGTCTTTTTTTTAAGGTGAACTTGATTTAAATATTTGACTAAAGCAGATAAGATTTATCTCTTTTTCAAATTTTCAAATTGACAGCAGTGTAGATGTGAGTGAATTTCATTTTTAATTACCATAAAAGAGCAACTAATCAACACTGAAAATCAATTAATATACAGCATTTATGCAAAAATATTGTTATTTATCCTTAAAACTGCAGGTCACCATTTGGCTCATGTGGAGCAAGTTATAATGTGACGGAGCATTTCTCCCCACTAGATGGTGCTGTAGCCTCTGTCTGTAGCATGTCACACTCATGAACAAAAATCCTCAAAGGCATATTTTTTATTTATTTATTTAATTTTTAAGTTTCATGCCCATGCACAGACAAATGCATGCACCGAAGAGCTTTCCTGAAGCCACTGCTTTTAATCTGAAAATCCAGCAGAATGACAGGCAATGGTAGACACATGCTGGGTTTGGAGAGGATGCGGCTGATGTGATTTACTCTTCATGCAGCTTCATATGTCGTCCTCATGAAAGGAGCAGGGACTCATCGACATGTCAACGTAATGCAGAAACTCTGAAGTGAATATTCATCTTGTAGTGCCGCAGGGAATTACACTTTTCGGTGCGTTTATTCTTTCCCCTCTTCCTCTTCCACACATGCACATCTTTATTTTCTTCCCTCAATCTCTCCATCCACTCTCTGTTCTTTCTCTTGTAACTACGCCCCCTGGCTGTTTGTGTCAGTGTTCTTCCAGAAACTGCCTGCTGAAATGAGGGTGGAACAACCTATAGCCTTTGGCCAACAGATAAAACAGGCCTGTGCTTTTCCAGTGACGTCGTTGGTAACTTGTCTTATGTGCTGAAGCACAGGACGAGGTGCAGAGTTCAAAGGAGAAATGCATGAGGCTCTGTGTATTTCCACATTGCACTCGTTATTGCACAGCACGGGTCTTCGCTGAGGGTAAAAGTACAGGGATGCTACAGAAAGTTCACCTTGCAGGATGGCTTGTGTCTATGGGTTGAGTTCTATTTATAGCAGCGTTCACTCTATACATTTTGAATCTGCAATTTTATGTATTCATGTATTCAGGAGTGCACATCACCGGTATGCAATTACACATGCATGAGTAAGATCAATGTGAAAAATCAGCCAAACACTCCAAAAACACAGGAGATACCATGGCAGCAGCTGTCAGTTAGCAACATTATACATTTCTTCTCTATAGGTTGTCAACATCAACACAACTGACTCCATAAAGAAACCTGAGAGAGAAATCAAAAACCCATTACATTTGAAAGGTTACTTAGGTGTTCTGCGATACAAAAAACCCCATAGAAAATCCAAAAAACAAGCAGTTTTTAAGATGTGGTGCGGCTTAAAGCTAATGATGACCACACAAAAATGTGGTGCTAGGTATGTTAATTATGTCCACATCTAGCACACAAAACAGGCGTGTTTGATACAAGCTCAAAGAGTTTCAATCATCTTTTATTTGATAAATACCGTACTTTTCGGACTATAAGCTGCGCCTGAATATAAGCCACACCCACTAAATTTAACAACTAAAACCACTAAAGCTGTCTTCTTCAATGTTGGAATTTAACAGCCTCAGAATTACTTCATCACACCCTCCCCCTTTTTCGGTCCATAAATTAGCCGCATGGGTGTTGCTTCAGGTGCGGGTTATAGTCCGGAAATTATGGTATGTAGGGATTCAGGGATACACATGTGTGGCCAAAGGTTTCACCAACAAAAACACGAGTGAAGCTGAAAAACCACGTCATATATTTGATAAATAGCCAGACAAGTTGCAAGCTCTGTGTGATGTTTTTCTCCCAGCATTTCATAACTTGTTGATTGTGTGTCTTTTTATGCTGACGACAATGTTACTTTACTGAAGTGGCTAGCTTTGCAAGCACAAGCAGGAACCAATTACAGGACACAAACAAAATGATGTTGGCAGTAAAAAAAAATTTGTTTTATTGTAATTACAGGTTTGAATGAAGGAATGAATGAGGAAAATATGATCCAGTGGTAGTTTATGGAAGGGAGGCAGTGTGCAGATCAGCAGTCAGAGAAGCTGGAGGATTGGCTGGTAAATGGAGATACAATGTGAGTAACATGAAAACCTGAAGAAACTAATAACTAGATCTGGAAACAGATGTGGTCTTGACGTGTAAATATCACAACAATCAGATACAATATGGCAATGAGAAGAGCTGAGGTGAGCTGATAAGAGAGAGGCAGGTGTGTATGATTAACAAAACCTAGAGCCAGGAAAAGGAGGAAAAAGGACTGTGCCCATGTCAACACACACACACAAGACAAGACTGAAACAAAGAGAGAGACAGACAGAGGAGCACTAGAAACACAGGGGAAGGAAAAAAACATGAGGAAACACTCAGAAATGTGACCACAACAGCAAGGCGTGAATGACGCAGGAGAAAGTCATTCATGTAAAGGGGAAGCTCAGATAATGCAGAGCATTGCACCAACTCTCAGCAGGAAGTTAGGATTAAATTTGCATCATATTTTAGAGGATGCTCTTTAATCTTAATTCAAAAAACCAGGAGGAGGCCAGCGTGAAGAACAGGGAGGGAGATGCTGAGGAGGACAGTAAAGGAGGTTTTGTTAACTGAGACTGTGCTCTGTATGAGGTGAGTGTCTGACTAAAAAAAGTTACTTGCACCCTGATGATTACTTTCGTATAAAGATGTAAAAAACCTTTATTGTTTGCGATGTTCTTATTCCACCTGTTTGTTTATTATATGCATGAACTGGAGCAAATCATAGTTAATTTGAACGGATAGCTGAATCCTCTTAAGAACTTATTAAGGTTTGTTTTTTCAGTCAAAAGGTTTGTATAAAGCCTTTGCCATTAAGATCAAACATATAAAAGAAAAACTTTACTGAGTTACATTTGAAGTGGTAGATGAATAAAACATTATTCTGCAATAATGACTTCTGAGAGATGCGATGAGAGTAGGAGAGGAGGTGCAGCATCTCATGGTGTCGTGTTTTCAGAAAGCATAAGAAAAGTAGAATAAACAAAGTAATTAGACAGCAATCAAGTCCGTCAGGTCTCGCTGACATCACAGATCTGCAATTAGATTTGTTTCTGACATCGTCTGATGCTAAAATTACAAGCTCACATGATGATTTATCACCAAATGTTTGTCCAACAAACAAACAAACTTGTTGCGGGCCCATCAGCGGGGGACTGTGCATTCATTTTCTTAATAATCTGCGTGTCAGACGAGAGGATGACACACACACACACACACACACACACACACACACTGCACACAGCAAGACCCTTCAGATTCCTGTGAGACACCGCAGAGAGCCAGTGAGCCGCAAAAACTGACGACTCAAAATACAGTTTTTTGTCATAATCATGTTAAAACCCTGAAGTGTTATCGATCCCAGCGGTCGCCAACTGTGTTTTTTTCATATCACACTGTGCCAGCAGACTATAAAAAGCAGCCTTTCTCACAGTCACTCGCAAGACAGAAATTCTACATTCGTTATCAGTGTTTTATTCTCAATATCCGCTTTTCCTCAGTGACTCCCCCTATATTTTGCTCAATTTCCTAAATACCTGCATCACAAACCTCAGACCACGTCCTGTTTCTGAGGCTTGAAATGAACTCTGACGTGACCGTGGGTGAGGGAAGTTGGAGGAAGGAGATAGGGGAATATGAATCGCAGAAAGAGGTGAAAGGTTGCTCGAGGAGATGAGTTTCGGAGCTGCAGATGTGTAGGGAGCGAATTTGCTTTAGGTGGGGAGGGATAAAGGCCAAAACTGAGGGATGACCGGGATGCTGCAGTGGAGGCATAGCAGAGCGTCTCTGTCTGCGAACACAACGCCGAACTACCGGCCGGGTGTGAGAGAGTCACTCTCTGACCTTGTACGCCAGCCGTCGGGATTTGAATCTGATGCTCGGTCATCTCACTGATGTGTCTTCTTTTCACGTAGCTCTGATTAAAACACATGTTGTCAGTCCGGCACGCCTTCATTTCAATTGCAAAAGGGAAATGATTTAAACATGAACATTTCTCAACTGTAGTCCAATTAGGTTAGCAGGAGGTAATCCAGGAGTTATGCTATCTCACACATGCACCTAACATGCACCGAGGGGTGGGGCTGGGGTGGGGAGGGGGCGAGACCAAAGGTGACTTGAGAAGAAATAGAATATTTATAAGGTAGAGCTGAGGGTTGAGAGCGAGGAATTGCCTCGGGCTCATCAGTTAGCTGCACTTCATTTGAAAAGCAGCCCGCAGAAGCACAGACGCTCTGTGGTGCACAGGTAGACGCACTCCGACTCAAACGTCCTCTAGTCAGCGATGAAGATGACACACAGGGCGTCTCTGCAGGAAATTGGTTTTTATGATGAGGAGGGAGGGGTCACTTTGCGTCTTTGCAAGGCAGTTAATGAGACTGCATATTTACTCTTTGCTGAGCACATGGGACATTGATGCCTGGGAAACATCAGCTACAAAATGCATAAATTAACACATCAAGGTACCTAAATTGCACTGATGCCACTATATAAATATTCAGTTTGACATGATACGTAAGAGCTTTGAACATCTTGAAGTATAAGGCCATGATGAGATGAGATGAGATGATGATGAGAACCTCCTAAAGCCAGAGGGAAACATGTTTTTCACATGAGGATAGCTAAGAATCAGAGTCTTGTAGCAGTGTTTTTTTTCTTTTGTGTGGCATTTCACGCAGATTTAATTTTCCATCGGTGTGCTAAAAGATCAATCAGTTTCAGCTTTGACCTTGTTTATCGGCGACCTTTAAAGGCCCAGTCGGTGTGGTGGCAGTTATCCGAGACGATCTGAGGACGATTTACGAAGGATGACGCCCAAACTGTCCTTTAACCAGTAGTTTCCAACCAGCTTCCTTCTGTTTTTCGTTTTATTCTCAAGGTTTAGTGTCAGATTCTAATTAAAGAACAAACAGTGAGACACAAATGAAGTCATTAAGCGGCCTGATAAGAACAAATGGTACAACGGGGGAGCATGTGGTTGATAACGACCGCAGAAAGTCACCAGTTTTCACCCATCCACCTCTCCTACACAACCTAGAGGGAAATAAAATGAAAAGGAATGGAAAATAATTCATAAATAAATAAAAAGGGAGAA
>JAUZTA010000024.1:7007100-7022107 GCA_034780835.1 Ctenochaetus striatus
CCAATAGAAAGGTCAACTTTAATCATCATACTGATGTCATTTTATGCATCAAAGGGTTGAATTTAACATTTATATAGAGATTTAAAGGGGAAATCAAAACATCAAGATATGTATCGTGTATCGCGTTATAGCCTAAAAATATCGAGTTATTGGTTTTAGGCCATATCGTGCAGCCCTAGTTTAATGCTACAATTGCTTCAGTCAAAAATGTGACAAAAGAGTGTTATTATCACACTGTTATGTCAGACTTCCCTAAAATACTAGTATTAATTAAACTTATCACTACTACTTTGATAACACCACTTTGCACTGTATTTGCTTTTGATTTAACAAACATAACAACCACTTGGCACTGAACCAGTGTCTTTCTCATCTCTGCAGGTCTGTTGTTGGCATTGTATTGCAAAGTTGAACAAAAAACCTTGATGAAAGCTTACCTGATTTTCTCTTTGCCTTCTGTGTAACATGCATGGCCTTCCTCCTGGTTATCAGTAGCACAAACTGTTTGCACTTTACTAGGTTTCAGGTTGACTAGCTTTTGTTGGCATTGACGTGGCAGCTACAGCCAGACACGAGCTCAAGGCCAAATTCTGCACGCTTCAGGATGCAGGATGCTGTTTGCAACATGAAGTCTAGTTAGTTTCCCCCCTTGTAATTTTAACATGATGAAATGATCAAAACAGATGACATCCATGTGCCCAATGGTCGTAAATTAAGAAGGACATGGCGACTCCAACTGTAAAAAAAAATGAGGCCACAGTGACATAGTTACAGGTGCTGCCATCTTGTGTTGCAGAAGTCATTTGGCGACAGAGTTTCAACTTAGTGATTGGCAAATGAAGGTCACACCCATACACCCACCAGAGGCAACTGTAGGCCAGGGTTGGCTGTCAATCATGGCATTACACCAGCATAATAAGGACTTTATAAAAAAACATCTTTCAGGAAAATGAAAGTGTACTGTGATGTTTTAGTTCAGTCCATGTACCATCTGTTGTCATGGAGGAGGCAGAATTTATGGCCTTTGCTGCAGCCAGACACCAGGGAACGATCAAGATGTTTTGGCTTCACTTTTGTGGATCTGGCATGTTGTTATCTTTATAATGCATTTGACCTCTCCTGTGTTAGTGAGAGCCCCTGCATGACTCAAAAGTTTATTTTTAATTTGTTAGTGACTATCATTAAAAACAGGACATTGTCCCCATTTGCTCAGTGTCCTTGCACGAAACTTAATTAGTGAAAAGCAGCCGTGGTTCATCTGCTTTGGTTGTTCTGCCTTTATTTGACTAAGAAAATGCCACTTCCCAGCAGCTAATCACAGTAAATCTATGAGGCGCTGTGCTGTGTTTAAGTTACTGTCACATTGACAGTAGTCATGTCAATGGTGGTAGGAGATAGATAGTGGTGTGAGTGTCAGTGTTTAAACACAAAGTAAACACATTTCCTATCGCCCTCAGCGGGAATGACAGGACACCATTAGTCTCCATTTCCTGCTACTTTATGGCATTTTAGTAGCATTCAGAAAAACTGTCTCTATCTGATCTGCTGTTGGCTCCTCTGATCAGTCTCTTTAGAGGCAACAGATCAAAGTATGTAGAATGAATAAAGCCGATAATGATCGCCGGTCGGTTAAGTGGAGTGCCCTACATACTAGCATACTGTTTGTAGCAAGGCATGTATGATAACAACACTTTGGTTATTATTTTCATGTCAGCACCTTAATATCATTATGCTGTTATACACTGTAATATTCTATAGCCGTATTCATTATAGAGGTACTTCCCTCGCTTTGACTTGATTAAAGATTGTGACTACGTGGTTAAAAATCCAATTGTGCCTCCAGGAAACTCGAGCATCTCATGTTCTAATGAGGATTACTATCTTGTGTGTGCATATTGGCTGGGGGAGTGCTTGTCAGCTTAGAAAGTGGTCCTGCAATTAAAGAGTTGTCCTTGTCTCAACAGGCCTCCTTGCTGTGATACACAACTTGTCTCATTAAATAAACAGTATTATAGAAAAGAAACTCAGAAGGATCAAAGCTGTTAGAAATTTCAGCGTGTTTTGAAAACCTGCAAGTGATAAAAAAATGACATTGTGTATTTTTAGATGCATATTTATTCATTAGGCAGTAAAGTAGCTGTTAAATGTCTGTTGTTTTTTTTGACATCTTTTGCAGCAGGTAACATAACTTGCTCAGTTGTGCTGAAACACATATAGATGAGAAATGTGTGAGCAACTGCCTGGATAGCAAAGTGCCATTGTACTCACTTTACTACCAATGTTTAACATCTGCCTGTTAAAATGTACGAAAACAACTATATCTTTGTTGTATATTTTGCTGAGTTTGATGCTCACATTATTCCAAATGTGTCCAGCAATGTTCAAATCAGAGAAATCTGTGGTTTTATTCAAAGTACCGGTGAATTTTATTCTGTCTCCTGTGGCTAACTTCTAGGTAAACACCAGGGAGACACTGAAATGGAACTAAATGGAACATATGTAAAACAATCATGCATTTCCACATCTCTGAACATTTCTGTCTGAGTCAACAGAACAGATTTCCCTCTGCAATGGAGGGTGTTCAACAATAACATTTGTATAGCATTGATGTTTCAAACTTATGATTTTGTTGTGCATGTGTATCTGAGTAGCAGTTGCATCCCTGGTTATAGATGGTCTTAGGTTATCTTAGTTCATCATTAAGTGACCACAGAGAAACAAAGCATTAACTTTAGACACTATTGCTTTGTAGGCTAAAAACTGTAACAAGGTAGTTTTAAAGAAAATGTGCTGAGTGACTGTTACTTCGAATTTATTAGGTTAATCTTAAAGATATGTACGTAAAATTGCCTGACAAAGCCTTCTCAAAGGACTGTGGGTATTTATTTTAGTCTGATTATTAAGAACATTAATCTTATTTGCAGACAAATTTTCAAAACCTGTCACAGGCTGTTGTGCTCTCCAACATGTTTGCTCTATCTTAAGTAGCCCCTCTGTGGTTTGGGCTGCATTTTCTTGCTGGTGAAAAATCATGTTTATTAGCATAGAGGCAAATGAAATAACCGCCGTGGCTTTAACAAGTAAAGCAAATTTGCAGCTATTTTTAACACAGAATAACAACGACAACAACAAAAAAAGGTCTGTAGTCTTATATTAATCCATTTCTTCTGATTTATTTATTTATTTATTTTTTAATAAACTCACTGTTTCTGTATTGCACTACAGACCGTCGCTGCAGTAATGATAGACTTAACACTGCTGTGCTTAGTTTTTTTTTATTTTCGCTCTTGCTGTCATGCCAGTGTCTAGACAGAGAGAATATGTGCTGTTACAAGAGGTTGCATCAACGTTGTCTCTTTGTTGTACACATGCTTACATGAGCATGCCCAATTGTGTTATACTCAGCCACAGTAACATTACTTTTGGTTATTTTATTCAGCTGGAAAATGACAGAGTTCTAGATGAAAAGCTGTTGATATTTTTTTGACCATGTCATGCTTGTAGAACAGGGATACTTTTTTTTTTCTAGTTTTGCTGTAAGTCTTCATCTTCGCCCCTGCTGCTGTGGTGATGTCATGTGAATGTTTGCCTATTAACGGCAGTCTTATCTGTTTAAAAGTTTCATTAAGTAAATATCTAAAGCCTGTAAGCAATCCATTGGTGACTGTTGTAATTTTTGCTATTTCCTTTTTCAGTAGTTGGCACAAACATGTAGCTTATCCTAAATATCAGGAAATCATCTGGTTTTATTGACAGACCAGGTATTTAACCAGGTTTTGCATTGAGAATATTCAAGGAATGTATTTGTATAATATGTCAGAAATATACATGAGAAGTTTCAGTGGAGTTTTACTGCCACTATCAAAGCCCACTACTTATCAGTGTTCTTTTATAAGCTTCTAATAAAATCAACTAGAAATCTTTTTTAAATGAGAATGATTTCTCTGCATTTTAGTATAAAAGTAGACACAAAGTTACTCTTCTAAGTAACTTCATTATTTTAAAGTATATGTCTTAGGCCAAAACAGTGTCAAGCTGAAGTGGAACGTAAGATCCTGGAATGCCAGGCCTTTAAATAAATGAGACTTTTGCATACTGTGGATGGATGTTATCCAAAAAAAAAAGAACAACAGTTAAGCTTAGATTGATGATAATTTAGTGGCTGAAGGACGACAGCAGCAAACAAGGGCAAGAAGAAACTGTTTCTTCAGTCAGATTTGGTGTAGCTGTAGGTCTACCACTAAGAATCAGCCTTCCTCATGCCAGCCTTAGTTTTGACTCTGTCCAAAACTTAGTTCATTCCAACCAGAAAGTGTGTCGCCCTGTAACACTTGCGTGCATTGGAAGGGAAAAAAAATCATGACCTCTCCGAATAAAAGTGATAACAGCTTCTTGACTTTTGAGCAGATGATATTACTGCAGTGCTGCTTCATTTTAATCTTGTATATCAGTGAAATGAGAAGTGCCTGTCCTCTTTCAGCCCACTCGTTGTAAGATGAAATTTGAAAGAGAAATGTCATTGATGGCAGTTATGGTGAAACACATTTTATTGAACATACAAGTACCTTTTGCATCTATCTCAGGACTTAGAAAATGGTAAAAAAAAACAGCTGGAAGGTTTCTAAATATTCTGTTTACATTCTTTAAGGCCATAATACAGCCCTAGTTTGTTATAGGTAATATATTTCGTTGTGAGAGAGCCCATCCTCTGAGTGTCTAGTACATTGCAACAAGCAAATCGTCAAAGTCCAACTACCAAAGACGTGAGAAACTTTTGGAACTTTGGTAATGTGACCAACACTCCTTTTAACTCGAGGGTTTCTGTATCCCAGTAGAACCATTCTCATCCACTCAAAGACATTAGATTAAACTGTAAACAAGCTCCATCCCAGTGCTCCCCGGCATCCTGGCAGTACTTTTCTGCACCAAAAAAACCCCCCAAACCATTTCTTCAGTTGAAAAAAATGTAATATGAAACTGATGACAGTGAAGTCTGCGTATTATCTAGGTAACAAGGACTTCTTCTGGAAGCTGCATCATTGTTAAATTTTTTTATGCATTCATTTTATTTTTTTTTTTTACATGGACTTTGCTAAGCATTTGAGTTTCATAAATAATGTTCCATCCATCCTAAAATCTTTAAAATATAAAATCTATAAGCCTCTAAACCTAGTACTGTTAAGGTTATGTTGGCTTCCTTTTTTGTCGTAATGATTTCAGTCAACTGATCCTTTAAATACATCTAGAATTTTCTCTTAGAATAGATGATTTGTGAAGGAATGAGGCCACAAAAAGCCAAAATCAACAAAGGAACTCCGATCTGTTTGCCTCTCCAGCGTCTCTGATGTTTCTCCATTACAGTCACATAACTTTTTCCAGGTTATGTGGTTCAAGAGTGAGTGTGTATGTGAGTTTTTTTTCTCGGTTATTTTTTGATAGCACCCCTCCATTTTTTACACTCATGCACACTCACTTACCATTAGTGTGTCACTTGTTCCATCAGTGACTCATGTGTCCCTCGCGGTCAGTGCTGTATTTAGTATATAAGTGGATGCTTCAGAGTGTTCTGGTCAGCTGTGTTAAAAACAGACATTGTTCCCCGGACTTGATGCCCCCCCTCCCTCTTACACTCTCTCCCTCCCCCTCTCTTTCATGCTCTTGATCTCCTGCTCTCTAGCTGTTTCCCCCTGCCTCTTGCTCTTTTTCAAACAGACCCTGCTTCCTGGTATTAGATGTGTTGTTATTGTTGTTCTATGAATAAGAGATATGTAGCCTCGAGCACTTAGAATGGCACTCTACCTTGCTGAACTGTAAATACTGTGTTGGAAAGCCGGCTGTATATATGCATGTTAACACACAAGCACACAATAGACTAACGGAAATACTGTAGGAATAATCAAATTGCTAACATTCGCTTTGAAACTCAGGCGCTTTTGCTTTTTCCCCCTTTTCTCGCAGCAGGGAACTTAATTTGAATTTATAAGCATGTAGTCCACCCTTTTTTCTTTACATTTCTTTTCACACACACAATCATGGATGTATACTGAAAGTCAGTTATATTTTTTCTCCATTTTATGTATGATCCTTGTTAGAATTTTTAGATTTAGGCTTTTTTTTTCCAGTGGCTCATACATTCAGTCGATGACTTTTTGTTGTCTGTCGTACACATTTTTTCTTTACAGAAAGTAAAATGGATGCAGACGAGAAGATTTCCCATTTTTCTTACTTTAGCGTGATATACGCGGAGAGTTCAGCCAATTAAAAAATGATTATGCTATTTCTCAGCTTGCTGTGAAAGCGATGTGCTTTAGTGCCAAAGAGAAATAAATTTCCTTTGTTTTCGCTGTTGAGCAGTCAATTAAAACTTTGCCCCTCAGCTCGGTCCAGGCATCCAAAAAGTAAAATATGAATTGCACCAACAAATGATTCTAATTTTCTTTAGCCTGACCTCATTTTAAGGAAGTATGTTTGAAAGCATTTTCACTTTTTGACAGCGTGTAGCTGTTGGCTGCCTTTTGAGGACTTTACTCTTCTTTTTTTCTTTTTGCTTGGTTTGAGGCTCAAATCTGCATATCTGTCTCACACTATCTGGCTCTCCCTTCTATTTTCTCTCTTGCTGTTTATCACAACACATGTATACAAATGCATCCTTGGAAAAAAAAAAGGCTTTCCATATACAGATGCAGAACTTCAAAAGATTTACATAAGAGGAAAATAAGCCGGGGCTTTTTTATGGCTGTGACGTGTGTGCAGTCCAGTTGAAAATGTTTCTATATAAATACACGTTCTCTGTTCCCAGTTTTAGAAAGCTCAATCTCTCTTTTCCTTTTAAATTATACAAACTGTTATTTATAAGTGCACAAGGCTTTTTTCCCCCTCACTCCATGCAACGACTCTGCTGGGCCAAAGGCAATGACACCCCATCCCTCTTTGTTTTCATCGTGTTCTTCTCTCTGCCCTTCACCGTTTCCCATCTTCACATACCCTTTCCTCTTTTTTTTTGCCTCTTGCTCTCCCCCCACGCCTGTAGTTTATTTGGCAGCCATTGCTTGGGGGTATGTGGAATCTAATTTAGCCAGTAATCAAGAGCTCAGATTGGTGTGTGTGTGTGTGTGTGTGTGTGTGTGTGTTCCTGTTTGTGTGTGGCATTAAGCTAAGATAGACTCTCCTCATTTACCCAGACCTCATAGTGTCAGAAGAAAAACAAAGTAGGAAAGGCATGAAATCATCTTTATGAAAGCAACATTATAATGTTTGCCTCAGTATTGACTCTTAAATCTGTGTTGTTTTTTTTTGTAGTTGACATACATCTATATTTACCACTCATTGAATGATATTTAATTTATGTTCCCGTGGTTACTAGACAAATAATAATGTATTAATCACTGTAAAACATTTGCTTAAACTCCTATGATACCAGTGTTTTAATTTCAGTAACTTTAGAGTTTATGAAACATTTAGTGAGATAATTTTATCGCACACTGCTGGTGAATTTTATAAAGATAATGTCTTAAACTCACAATATATGTTGAACTTCACATTTTCTGTCTTCATTTAAGACATCATGACAGCACTTTATAAATACCTAAATAATGTAAGATAATTTTCAGTTGGCACATAAGACAGTTTTCTAAATAGCACTACCTTGACCGGTTTCTTCACTTTCCACAATAAAAAGCCTGGTTCACAAACATATCAGTCATAGTTTCTTCGCTGCCTGCAGTGTATAAGTGCACATATTCTGCAAAGGTGGTCCACGATGCTCTGTGCTGAGGGCAGAGAGTAGCACACTGGGAAATAAAGCAGGTAGGCAGTCTGATGCTCATAACTGTACTATATGCTCCTCCTGCCCCGGCAGAGAAGTTTTGGCAGGCTAGGTAAAGCAGAACATTCAGGGGTTGCACAAAATAAGTATCTTTAGAAACAGAAAGTTGGAAATAAGCTTCTTTTTTGAATTCCAAATTCCCTGTCACGCCTACACAAGCGTTTAGTAACAGACCTGCTTTACCCGTAAAATGTTGGAATCAACATTTATTGCTCTTACAAATGTGAAAATAGGCTACAGATTATTTTGTCCATATATGAAGTATTTCATGCATATGTGTGTGTTTCTAAGTGAAGGTTTATTTTATGTGTGTCTCAGATGGAGATGATGTACCCGCTTGATTCTTGCAATTTCTGTCTGTGTGTGTTTCATCCACATGGTTGAATACTCTTATTGAAAGTAATATTGATTAAAGCCATTAGCTAAATAATTGTGATATTTTTTTTATGAAATAAGTAATACATATTAATTTAACATAAGCTTTTTCCCTGCTAAAGCTATTAATGAGACCTTCTTCATGTGCTCTGCAAAACAACTGAGGTGGCTTAACCAAAAGTTTTTTAACTGCATTTACCTGCGAAGTCAGTAAACTAAACTGTTGTTTTGCTGTTAGCTAACCAGGATTAAAATAAGTCACTAAAACTAATGTCATAAGACAATTACTGCACAAAAAACATTTTGTTAGTCCAGTCCATCTTAAATGTAATGAAAATTGAGGCATGGCTGTTTACCACATCCAGCCTTTTTTCAGCAGCACTTTGGTAGACAAAATAAAAAAAATGCAATTAAAGGATGAATGGACACAAAGTGTGTAATATTTAAAATGTAAAAGATTTCTCAAGTCATTTTGAATAAAAAGCATGGATTGATTTCTTTGAAAGCACTTTTGTGCATGCACTCTCGTCTCCTAATTTATTCCTCTGAATCATTGTCAGCACACCCTCTCTGATGGTTTCCATAAAACCCTGCTTGGTCTTTTGATTATGAAAATCTGTTCAGGCTTTTCTGCCTTGTTCATGTTTTTAACACAGGCATTTTGCAGAAACATGTAAAAAAACAAGGGATGTTTTGTGACTTCTGCAACCCTATCCGTTGTTTCATGTGCTGGAGCCTTGAGCAGTGCACATATTCTAAAAGCTTTTGAGTTATTATGCGTCCTACTTTGAAATGCTAGAGAGTCCATTGGAAAGAGAGGAATAGATACTTTCTCCTGGATACCAAAACATTTCTCTCCTCTTTTGTTTTTTGTCCAAATCAAGGTGAGAAACCTCAACTGCCTAAATGATCTGGAGACGACATCTTAATGTTAGAGAACCTTCTTTTAAAAAAGAAATAAACAAACAATTGAACATTTGAACAATAATTTGAACATGTTTTGAAATTTGGTTAATTTCTTAAATATTTTCAGACAAACAAAACAGGCGAACTGTTGTTTGGTTATAGACAATCAATTTTAGCGGAGCAGTACCGTAACAATAATAATGTACATTATGACAACTTGCCATGGTGCATGGCTATGATAAGCCTACTGTATGGTTTTACTTTTTGGAAGATCTGCTTACCTGTTCTCTTGCCAAGAGTACGACTGATACCCCTGTCATGATCTGTCTGTTAAATATTTAGCCATAGCTGGCCACTGGTGAGTTAGCAGGAAGACTGCGAATGTGGGGAAAAACTAGCGTGGCTCTGTCCAAGTTAAAATGAACTCTACCGACCAGCACCAAGGCAGCTCAGAGATTAACACACTATGTCATCTGTTCAACCTGCACAATTAAACTGTGAAAATGATACTCTGTGGTTTTATTTGAAGTTAAGTGCTGTACTATGTCTTGGTTGTGAAGAGTGCCGTTATAGAAACTCAAACTTCTGCTGCACTATTGTTAAGTTGTCTTCCACATTACCAATCAGATAACTCATTCTTGTATTTCTTAGATTAAACTTTAAATATTTAGAAGACAAAAAGTAATTCCACTCAAAGAACTGTGATGAGAAACTATGGGATCCATAAATATGTGCTCTTGTGTCTCTTTGTCTCTTTTGCTGTCTCAGGGAGACTATGATCCGGTGAAAACCAGAGTTCTCCACCTCAAAATGAATCCTACCACTGTTGCCAAGCAACAGCGGCAGCAGGATGTTGAGGCTCTTCGGGAGGAAGTGACACGTCTCAGAGAACTTGTGCGCTCCTTGCAGGATGGAGGCTCTCATGTCCATTTACAAGACGACTCCAGCATCCACACATCCAGCCTCGGTCTCAGTTTGCCGCCATCAAAGGAGGTCCTGGGTAAGATCCACCACATGGACTCACATTCGCAGACTGAATTGGCTTGTTAGCTTGTGCTTGTCCTGTAATTATAGAACCCAAGCTGGGCTGTTTAACTGACTTTGTCCATCTCATTTACTTTGCCATAAATTTCCAAAGCACTTAACATGGGAGATGCACCTGAGACTAAAGCTAGAACAAATACCGTAAGTTCCGGCTACTTTTTTCTGACACTTTGAACCTTGCATCTTAAACTCTGATGCGGCTAATTTACGGACGAATACAAACGAATATAAACGAGAACGTGTGTGAAGAAGTAATTCTGAGGCTGTTAAATTCTGACACTGAAGAAGACAGTTTTAGTGGTTTTAGTTGTTAAATTTCGTGGGTGTGGCTTATATACAGGTGCAGCTTATAGTCCGAAAAGTACGGTATTATAGGAAAATATATTTCCACCAACACAGACTTACTAACAAAACAAAACATACATGCATGTAGAGGGCTGAACTTTGACTGTAATTACCAAGAGAAAGTTACTGAGTTGTGCTATGCATGAAAAGTTCGTTTCTAGTTTTCAGCAACAACAAGCATATTTCTGTAGCCTGAATAGCTAATTTTGATGTGTTTTTAATCCCAAATTGCTTTTATAATTACAAAGTCAGCATTTCTACAACTGTATTGTAAGCAACTTCATTAAGGTTCAGTTTTCAGTTAGCTTCTGAAAAATAAAGACCCCAATATCACATTCATATCAAGCATCCATATCACTCTATTACACATAAATGTACAGTGAAATACAAGGTGTCGTCTTGCTATGCTACATATAAATGGATAAATAAATAACAAATGCTAAGTTGTTTGACAATGGGACGAATACATCAGCTGAACAATATTAGTTATTTGTTTTGGTGCCCTTTTTTTGTCATTTTATTCGATAAATATAATGATTTCCATCCAAAGAACAAATAAGGGCTTATTATCTGACTCTTGTTCGTCAACCAAGCCCACACACACACACACACATCTGTGCAAATACAATTGCAACCGCCAGTTTTTGGGTTAATTCAAAGCATTTTTATTAAAATACCACACAACCTCTTTTGGAGATTCACAGTGTTAGCATAGAAAATGCCCTGTAGTCTGTTGGCATGTCAGAGGACACTACTGTATTTCTTACCAAATGGCAGCGAGGTGCGCACATTTTGTGCTGTGCTCAGGCACCTCCCTTCACCAATCACTGAAGCTTGATGAATTGGTACAAATGATGTTCAGGGTGGTTTCAATTAACTGCTGCAGAGTCTGCTAGTACAGGGCTGCGCACATCCCATGCCAATTTGTGTTTTTTTTCCGCTTAGAATTCTTCCTATGCTCCTCGGTAAAATTTTCCAATAACTTGACACAGAAATTTTGCCTTCTCAAGTTCCCAGAGGAATGAAGTCATTTCAGATGTGCTGTGTGATGTCCATAACAAGTGTTCTGTGACTTTAGTTGTCTTGAAGAAAGAGATTTGATATTTTACTTCTTTCTACACGGCATGTCTCTGACAGGTGTTTGAGTCCTGTTCCATTTAGACCAAAGAAAAGATTGAAATGAAAGACTGGCTGGATGACTGTCCTAAACCATAAGCTTTTACACACCAGTGACCTTTTTTGTGCTCAATAAATTAACACATTTATATGTATTTTTTACTTGTTTTTTTTGTTATGAACACTTCTTTTTAAAATCTTTTCTTCTTTTTAAGCTAGAATGAGGACATCATCATCACTGAAAGAGTTTAAATCCATCTCAATGCTTGTATGAATCTTCTCAGGCATTTATTGAGCAAGTGTTGCAACTGTCATAAAGTTGCAGTATTGCTGAATTATTACTTGTTTTGGTGTAATGTGAGATATTAATAGGCCAGGCATGTAAAGACCTAAGAAGGAGTTTTCTTTATTGATATTTATATTTGAGGCCGGTGAGACTTTTGCGCTCTTAGCTGTGTGTATGACAGACAGTTAGACGGGGAAGTGTAGTTATTACAGGGTTAATATTTAATTGGGGTTCAGGGCAGTTCAGGGCAGTTCAGTGCTTGAAGCCTGTTGGATAATTTGTCTTCTGGGATCCACAGTGCACACTCTCCCTCATTCACTCTTCGTCTGGCTCTTGCTTCTCAACATTTTAAACTCATCTCTTGCCCCTTCTCTTTTTCCAACTTCTACCCATGTTTTTACTTCATCGCACCTCTTTACACTTTTGTCTATTTTCTGTAATATTTCCCCCCCAATCTTCAGTTTTAGTTATCTGTTCTTTTTCCTTGTGGCATATTATATCCTCAGCAACCACTGATCATAATTTGGTTAAACCCATGGGAATGATGCATCAGCCTTATATTTTGACATTTTAAAAGTATTAATCACTCTAACACTGACTATATTAAGATCCCTCCACATTTTTGTTTATCAGTTAAGCAGAATTAATCAGATATACCACCCACTGATGATGCAAACGCTTGACATTTTCCAGAGAAATGTTTAGAGAGAAGAGCTGAAAGTCAAATCAAGGTTATATAGTTAAAGGTTAATGGCTTGCAGTCTTTCTTTGTGGGGGAAATATGGGAGTTATTACTGTGTATTATCACTTCTTCAAAGCTCAGTGTCTGTGACACAGAGCAGACTGCAGGGAATGTTAATAAGTGTTGAGTTTGAAAGTGACATTCCTGCGACCAGCAAGGTTGTTATGTCCCTGACAGATAGAGGCTCACTCACACTTAAACTCACACACTTAAATACTCAGAGATAAATAAATAGAGTGGCTCACAGTGTTGGCTTTTATAATATGGACAGGTCTTACCCTCTGGTTGCTCATTTTAATTTTACAAATGGATAAAATCATTACATGACCTTTCGGCAGTGAGGGTTTTGTGAGGGTCAGTGTTTTGTTGCTTTTGAGGAAACACAGGTGAGCAACAGACTGGATTTATCTGTAGGGTCAACAAACAATTCCTGTAAAATGCTTTCGTTCTTTTAGAGCTCCAGACATTGATTATATTGACTGAATGCCGCCTAAATGAAAACAATGTAAGGCTTTTGATAGAAACATCTCTGAGAGCTCAACTTTCTTCCTACTGTGGCTGTAGCAAATAATTTAAAGCTAAGAAGCATAATTTATTTGAATTCTTAATTAACATGCAGTTGCATAGGCTATTGCACATATTGCAGGGCTTTGAATTGTTATGTAGGTTTCTTAAAGTGAAGGGATGGAGGCTGCCAGGTAGCTGCTAATGATGATTGCACATGTGTTAGAGCTGGGGGAAGACCAGTGCATCTGGAGGAATAAACATCTGGAGACAAACCAGCTTCTGCTTTGATCAAGAGCTGTTTACCAGGTGGAGGAGAGCTGGGAGTGACATTTTTTAACTTTATGGATGAAAAGTTCTGGAGGGAAATGTATTTTACCCCATGAATATATAGAGAGATTTGGAAAAAGGAAGAAACTGGAAGGATGGGAAAGAACTGGAGTGTGTTAAGTGCGAAGTTCAGTCAGAGGCTTAACCAGAAACTAAACGCACCTTTGGTACCTGCCTTTGCCTTCTAGCTTTCTACTAACAAGGACGAGCGAGGTGAAAACATATTATTAATAGCAAATAGCTATATGTTATAACATTCTATTTCCTCTCAATGTTTCCTAGGATGATACAGGATGATACTGCCCCATTAATACTGCCACTAACAAAAAGGTTAATAGGACAGAAATTACAGGAAATCAAAAAGCAGTATTGCAGCAGAACCAGACTAAAGAAGAAAGAAGTAGGCAGATCTGCTCCAACTAAAAGAGACATGCACTATAAGAGGAAAAAGCATTCCTAGAGAGTTTCTCTTTGGTTTCCCTGACAACTAGCAATGGCACTCTGTAATTATGGCTGGATTACTACTCTGACCACAAAGTTTCTTAGCCTGGCCAAGAATAATGGGGACAGTAGTGTAGAGTCCTGAATATGGAACGCAGACCCAGGAACAAAGGAAGATCCCCTAGAAATATATGTTAGAGGAAACTTTCCTTACTTTTATGAAGAAGTGCTCATTAAAATAGCTCATCAGGCTTTAGTTGAGTCAGATATTCTTCAGGCTTTGGTCAGGTATTAAATCTGATCGCTAATTACTATTTGAAATTATGCTGTTTAACATGATTTATATCTCTTCATGGGTTCTCTTGCTCCCCTGTCATTATGTAAGGTAATTTATTTTTGTATGTACATTCAGTGTGGATACCCAATATATTTGGCCATGGGAAGTTTATGGATTATTTTTTATCCATATAATGGCCTTAAAGTTGGATATCTGATCAATATCAACTATGAGAAGCACATAATTATTGATTATTGGTATGGACTAAAGAAAATCCACATCATGCAACCCTAATATACAGTGTGTACTTTGTGTCAATTATACAAGTCAATTATACATTATTAAGTATTAATAAAGGCCGTAACACAGTCTTGAAGAGACAGTTTACCCTTCCATTGACTTTCTCATGTTTCAGGATTTTGTCGGTGCAAGTTGCTGGCACAGCCAAGGCTGACTTGGATTTCAATTTATGTCAAATGTAAAGGAAGAATTGGTGTAATAATTTTTAGGATTCGCTAATCTCTTAACTTTGAAACCGTTAAACCTTGACATTTCAGAAAAGCAAATGCCTGACATCTGTGCTTGGAAAATGCCTCAAATTTGAATCGACTGTCAGAGTTGATTTTCTGTCACTAATTAATAATTAAGATTAATCAGTTAACTTTTCCAGCTCTCGTTGTATCATATAGAATAGTTTGATCAGCAGTTACTTCATTGCTGTATTAAGAGTACATCTGTGAATATTTCAAACTGATATAAATGCACATGACCCCCTTTTACTGCACACAGCATTGCTCCAAATCTTGTTTTATGTCT
>JAUZTA010000024.1:7112188-7124200 GCA_034780835.1 Ctenochaetus striatus
CACATTTTTCTTAAAGTAGATTTAATAAAAATGAGATTCTTGTTTGATCAAACCAGCAGCAGAGTCTCTCTACTGCACAAACACATTTTTGATGGTTCAAAACAGACAAGAAATTGTCTCAGAATAAAAGTTTAAATCTCAGAAACGAGCTGCATTGCATAAGGAGACTTTGAATTAATGCAGACAGTTCGGTGCGACCTTCTGGCCTCTCTGAACTCCTCCTCCTGCGCTTATTTCATTCACTCATTCATGCAAAATTAGGGTTTTACTTTTTCGCGACTCCAACTTTGATTTGACAATTCAGGAAGTGTCCTTCATCGCCGCCGTAAAGATCTCCTTCCTTTCCATCCCGAAGAAAATCTATCAAGATGTCCAACTTTGAAGTCCTCCAGATAGCGAACGATCAAAAACAAATGAGCTCTTGCTCATCAGCGAACCACAGACTGATCCGCTGCAGATGCTCATTAAATTCAAAGATTGTAAAAATGAGCTCTGAGAGAGACAACCTTATGGCTGCTCTTTACCTCGCACTGCTGCAAGGAAACGAGAAGTGAAGAAGACTCGAGAGAAGCTGACAAACCTCAGCGGATCGACAACAGACCGCTGTGGGTAAAAGCAAAAAGCTCTCCTCGGATAGTTAACGCCACGCTGAAAGCAAACCCGGCTTCATTTTGTTGAGTTTGGTTCACACAAACGGCCTCCTGCTGACAGGCAGTCACAGTCAGTCAATCAAACAGTCCGCGAAGCCATCAATCAACAAATCAATTCACGAAGAAGAAACTCAGAAGCTCAAATAAATGGAAAGAAAACTAACAATGCAGCTTTCATGAGCCTTCAGCACAGCACCCCGGTCATCAGGTGATAAATTGGAGTCACTCGGTGAGGGGCAGGATGCTGCGCTCTTCTGTTTCTTTGTGCTAACAATGATGACATATTTCATAAATCATGTTTTTTCTTTATTGAGTAGTGAGACAGAGAGAGGACCTGGTCACTCAGGGAGCAGCGACTGCAGAAAGAAGGCAATTTAAGTGACACTGCAGATGAAATGCATTTTCACTTCCCATTGTCCTAAATGTAAAAACACCCACAGAGACAAACTCCTGCTATATGTGCTGTGAATACACGTCTGTTTGTATTCTGAATAAACGGCTAATGTTAGCGTAGCCGAAACATTACACAGATTCAGACACAGATGATCACATGATTAAACCTCGGTCAGACCTGAACTCAGCTCCTTTCACTGTCTGTTGTGCACCAAAATGAGCAAGCAGCAGACTTAAACTCTGTCAGGCGCAGAGAGAAAATAAAGACACACTAATGAATTAAGTATAAATGGAAATAAGTCAAGTGCCAGGGTTTAAATCAGTATGTGCACTGAATTATTAGGGAGATTAAGATTAAGTCCTTGCTTTGTAGTTGTTCATTATAAGTGAGAAAGCTTAATTAAATTAAAATATCAAATTATATTTGTCTAACAGTCTCCACAGTCTGAATTCAAATTATTTTTCAAACTTTGGGATCAAAGTCACAGTCGCAGAAATTAACCAGAAAATTGTACATCATCCAATCCGGACAGAAAACAAAGCTCAGCAAAATCTTGTTGGTTTTTAATGAATGATTGATTGATTGATTACTTAGTTATATTTCTTAGGATACTTTTTTAATCTTAAAAAAGCAAGAACTGATCTGAAGGCAGATACCAAGGCCTGCCAACAACACTCCCACTTTCAGGGCCGAACAGCAAAGTTTAAGATGTGAAAACTACAAGGGTGGAGGGAGGGGGGTTGCACTTTGTCCACAGAGCATATTTGAAGACATTTCACAGAGTTTCTGACCAGGCTGGACCAACCTTGTGCAGATTCTTAGCTGTGTTACAACAGATCTCCTGCAGGACAAAGCCCCCAGGCAGATTACTACAGTTAACAAGACCAAAACCAGATCGAAATAATCGAGCAGATAGTCATGACTGACTTTTTGTCAACAAGACATGATGATTTAATCAAATTTTCAGTGAAAGTCTGATAGAAAACGCTTGGAAAGTTAAAAGAGTGTGCCTGAAAACAGGGTTTGAAACACTTTTTGCCTGCAGGTTCATCTTCTTCTTCTTCTTCTTCTTCTTCTTCTTCTTCTTCTTCACATGCACAGGATTTGATGACTTCGACTTCTTTCTCGACGCAGAGCATCAACATGATCAGCCGGATATGTTTCCATGGTTTTGTCTGTTGTAAAGCAGATGACCAGCTTTTTGTCTCTGGCATCTGCGAAAGTGCTTTAAGTGCTTTTTTGACTCTCCCTTGTTCTCTTTCACAGGAACACACACATATACACACCTCTGATTTCACATCTCATCACCCCTGTGACCCACATAGACCAGGAATTAATTCACACCGGCCAGAAAGAGGCAGAGAGGGAGAAAGAAGAAACGGGGAAAAAAAGGGGGTGAGGGGAGATAGGACGTGAGGAGGACATGAGGCCAAATGAGAAGAAAGCAGAAAAGACAAGCAAGATGCAGAGGGGGTGGGGGGGATGCTAAAGGCAGGATGAGAGGAGGAATTGGAAGAAGCTTGAGGGGGAAAATGGCAAGAGGGAGGAGGAGAGGAGCTGGATAATGTAGCGGGTAAGTGATAGACTGAGCAGCGGGAGAGGTAGAGCGAGGTCAGATGGAGAGATGGATAGAAACAGAAGAGGGGTGGAAGGGAAATTTGGGTCGGCGGAGTGCAGCTGCATCGGGAGAGAGCCGAGATGAGGAGACTAAAAAAGAAGAGGGGAGAGAGAGAGAGAGAGAGAGAGAGAGGAGGCAGGAAATCAGTTGAGCAGACAGAATGTAGAGTATGTGCAGAGAGGATAAATGGAGGGGGGTGAAGATGAGAGCAAAGAAGAGGGAAAGAGAGAGAGAGTGGGAGAAAGACAGGAGGAGCAGAGAGGGGGGGTAGAGGAGTAACCGTCATCAGTATTCCAGCCTTGTACTCAGTTTCCAGCCAAGACAAATGAGAGCCAACATCAGGGAGGAAGTGGATCAGCTGAAAACACACCATCTTCCATCTTCCCCCCTCTCTCTCTCTCTCTCTTTCTCCTTGCTCCCCCTTTCATTTTTTTCTCCCTATCTCACCCGCCTCCCCCTCTCTCCCGAAACAGAAGGAACCTTATAGCTGCAGTAGCTCATACTGTCGGGGACCTTCCCAAAAACACACACACACACACACACACACGTACAGCGTCATAAATAAACAGTGCTGTATTTTTGTGTGTCATGTTCACCCTTTCCCCAGGTTATTTCTGCAGCATGGGCGCCCCGTTCGAGAGGGTTAGAACATTAGTCTCCTCCCCCACCGGAGTCTTATCTGAGGTGTCATCCAGTCAGGATTTTTTTTTTTTTTTATTGACATCGTTTATTTATGAGTGTCAGAGCCTGGTTCGTCTCAAGGGAAAAATATACAAATTTTTGTGTTCTGAGGTTGTCAAATGTTTTATTAAACACAAAACAGCTGTACGAGAACTTTGCTTAAATAAGATATAAAACTAGCAAAAAATTTTGATTTACACCAAGAACTCAGATCACTGAGTAAGTTAAAAAGATTACACATCTGACATTTAGTGCCAGCCTTCAGCTCTTGTTGTTTCGTACTCTGTGCTGTGGACATATTTCAAAAAGGTAAATGTGAAAAAGTAGGAAAAGTAGTCGAGTATTGAGGTTTGATACTCAACCACGCTCTCCAGTTAATAATTCATGTGTACAAATGAACAGAGGTATGTGAGATAAGTGTAAATTTGTTGATTATATCATTTTTATCAGGTTTAATTAGAGAATTTGCATTATTTAAATTTAATTCATGATAGATAAATATTATATTTTACAATTGTTAAATTTTCCTTGTGGAATTAATTACAAAAAGCACCCTGCCTCTAATACAATTGTTAAAAGTGGCAGAGTGATTTCATGTTGGACAATGACATTTATCACATTTGTTGTCTGTGTTCAGTTATCCTTCACTTTGGTTGATCTTAACTTGGACAAAAGAACAGCTTGCTTAAGTATTTTAGGTGACAGGTTTGTAGAAGATGGTCAGATGATCTGATGAAGATGGCCCAATAAGATGACCCAAAAGTTGTGAGCAAACTTGCAGAAAAATGGAGCAAAATGGAATCCGGCCTTCAGTACATTTATTAGAAACATTTAGTTGCATTTTGCTAATGTTGCTCTGCACCGAAATGCCAAACATAAATGCATTATTGCAAGTCAGCCAGCATGCAAGAGTTTGCCTGTAACTATTGGACCTTGAATTGGACAAAGTTGCTTTTCTTGTGCTCTCACTGGAAAAAAAACACACACAAAAAAACAAACTTGTACCTCAACAGCTGGTTGTAGAAGGTCGACAGAACAAAAACTCCCACAGACTGTCCTCTTCACTTGCAGTCGGAAATAATTTAATAGCAAAGTTTTGGTACAGAGACCTTCATCAGGTTATCAGCATGTTATCAGTGAATAACATAGAAAGTAATTGTTATTAAATGACCTCTGAGCTTAAATTCAGTAACTGTCGAGTCAGAGTTTACACCAAGAGTACCCAGCATTATCATGGTGCCCTAATATATTGTTGACAATTAAGCAGGTGCTCACTGAATACTAAAGACATTGTTAATAGGCAGAAAAATCATCCTAAACTAAACAAAACTGCATTAAATCCAATTACATAATTCAGATTACATCATGTCTGACAAACTTAGCTTTTCATTATGGCATCAAGGTAACATTAGCCTGGTCCAAGCCAACCAAAATACCCGTATGACGGATGTGATGCAACAGGTTTGACTTGATAGAAAACAATTATAGGGTTTCTCTGAAGAGACCTTAACTGGTTTTGCTAGCAACTTACTTGCTAACACAGGTCACTGTGGGCTTTAGCTAACATCTATCCAACACACCGCCGGTCTGACAGTGTGCTCTCTGTTTGTGTGCCTTGCTTTAACTATTCAGTGAGATAAGATATAGATGCAGTGTGAGGAAGAGCTTTGTGCTCCAAACGTTGCACAGCAGTAGGTAAAAGTCCTTTAAATGGGAGGTTTTTGGAATGCAGATCTCTCTCTCTCTCTTTAGACTCTGCTGCCAGGATTTCTTGGGATCCAGCAGCCATGAATGTGTGTGTCTTTTAATTTTCTTTGGTGTGACATTGTAAGCCTAATGCATTAACACAGTCTTTTGGCTGTGCAATACTTGATTATTGGTTCAGACAGGATGTTCTCACATATAAAACTCAGACTCTCCTGAGCTGCTATTTGTATTGGCGGACTCTTGGTGGGGCAAAGTTGCACGAAGGTGAAGCCGTGAGTCTGCTTCAACCTGTCTGGATGTTAAATAAGACAGAAAATCTTCTGAAAGCCTCAGCTGCATTAAATGAAAGAGGTAATTTTTGCAACGGCAGGTGCTTAAATGGCTGCAGGCTGCACGAGGAATGAAGCATGAACACCTGACATACCACCTGACAACAGCTGATGTTTGCAGGTCAAGAAATGCTGCAGGGGCAAGGACGGATGTAATGCATGTAAAATCTTAACTACCATAGTAGCACTAAGCAAAACATTTGCATTAAGCAAAGAACATTACCATTACCACCAATTACCATGTCATTTTAATCATAATCCATATATTGACTTGTGATTACAAGCCAGTACACTTTCTTTGACTGCTGATAAGCATTACTGCATTCTTCTATATTCTGTATTTAATAGTCATGCAGAGCAGCTGGACTTGCAGATGAACACATCACATCCTCAGTCAAAACTGAGCTGGTTAATGAGCCTGTCTTATATTACCTTTGCCAAGGGAGAGGTTGTCTGCATCTTACCAGAAAAGTGTTTGACATAATGCAGCAGGAGCAGGCAGATTAAAGTCACTGTGCTGTTCGGCTGGCAAAAGAAAACTATAAATTGCTCAGCCTCACAAACCAATGATCTTTTTTTGTCCCTGAGACTTTTCCTTGGATCTGTAATAAGCTTTCTGATTTGCAACGAAAGATTCAATGATAAACAAAGGTTCCTACAAATCACTTTAAGTGCCTAAATCCGCCATTTTTATTCATGCATGGAGAATTTGAATTTTTTTTTTTGGAGCAAACGCGAGCCGAAGCTGGCTGTGTGCGCTGCTAAATATAAACTTGAACACATGCTTTTTAGCAGCTTTGCTGATTGACGGGTGCTAGAGAGAAACGAACTATGATCTCGATGACACCATAATATCAGCATGAGCCAGTCACATGTTCGGGCCCCGCCACGGCCTTCAATCAGCTTTGAGTTATCCCTTCAGTGTAATCTCCCCTCTCTTCTCCCTATCTCTCTCTCTCTCTCTTTCTCCGTGAAAAGCACAAACAGTAACACACACACAGTAATGATTCCACCCACTCTCTATCTCTCTCTCTCTCTCTCTCTTTCTCTGCCTAACCCCCCACTGGGTTTTCCTGCTCTGATTACTGTTTGTTCATACAAAAACAAAACCCACTGTGGGAAGGATGTACAATTCTGGCAGAAAATGAGGAGATACAGATTTGTCATGTCTCTCTCCCTCTCTTCTCTCTCTCTCTCTCTCTCTCTCTCTCTCTCTCTCTTTCTCACAAACACACACACACAAAACACACACACCCTGATGCAAGAGGATCAAATGTTTATCACAAGTCTACGAAGCATCACAATAGACAACATTCCCCACTCCCCCCCTTCTCAATCTCATTAAAGGATATGTCTGGTGATATTTTATATTTTTTTCATTGTCAACAAAACCAATGAAAAGACCAAAACCAGCAATGAGTTGATCCCACTAACAAGTATTGTCTGTGTACTCAAAGTCTGATATATCTTATTCCCCTGTGCTGTGGAGCTCCATTATTGCAGACACATTATTAAAAACACATCAGTGTTTCACAGTGTTGCACAGGGAGACATGTTCATGCATTACAATGAACATGGCCACACATACCTAGCCCCAAAACTAGACCTTCCAATGCCTGCACACAAACAGTACATTTACAGTACAAAAGGTCTGTTGTTCATTGAATGTTCTTATGAAATCAACAAATCAACAAACAAACAGTTGGCTCGATCATGAATGTTGATGTCGTCCAGCTCAATAGCTACCTGACGCAAAAGAAACCTGACAGATACAAAAGAAAACAGTGTGCCTGAAATAAATGGAGCTGCTGCCATTATTGTTAGCTAACTTAGAGAACTTACTCATAAAATCTTTGTTATGAAACACTGATCCAGGCAACTTCTAGCACAGCTTCCTTGTCAACAACAGACGATGCCAGTATGATAGAAACTCACCACTTATTGGTCGGGGCAAAGCAAAACAAAACATCCTCTGCAACAAGCAGTCGGCTAAGATCAACACAACGTTCGGCTGAATAAATCAAGTCAAAAAGAAAGATGCATAAGGATGCCAAGTGTTTATTAATCTGAAGTAGAAAATGAAATGCTTTATCTCCTGGTTTTTGAGAAATGTTAGCTAAAGGCTTCGGTGCTCGGCTGTTTAGGAAATTAGATTTTTCTTCTTCAGTAAAATGAAGCTCGGGAAAAGGTGCCGCAGATAAGGGAGGAAAGTTGAAAAGTATTGAGGGACTAGTGCATTTTTGTTTTATTGTCTTTTGGTTTGTTAGTTTTTTGGTTGTTTCAGACTGAGATATCTAAACAAATGAGCATCTCCTGACTTTAACTCTTTATCCATCAACATTCCAAGTCCACGTGTTCGTTTGTACTTTTTTAAAGCAGGGTTTTCTCTCTTTTGTTCTCTAAAATGAATCCTGTCTATTGTTTTACATATGCAAAGTGTTGTGAAGAGCATGCCGAACTAACAGGCCAGTTATCGTCCAAAACCTGCAGCGTTGGCAGCTGGGACTGTGTGCTGCAGCTGTTTATGGACTATGTGATAACCTCCTTTTCCATTCTGACACCTCTGCTCCTCCGTATGTTGAAAGACTCACTGTACATTTAAGCTCAAACATGTACAAAGTCCTGTTAGCAAAGTTAGCACCAGCACTATATCGCCCCATGTTGACACTTGCGTTGACATCAACTCTGATGTCTCAAGTAAAAAACTGTTTTCTCTGTCTACAAGAGTTTATGAAGGTTCCAAAACACACAAAAAAGTTGATTTTTTTAGGACTTGTGCACATTTGAGGAGGGCAACTGCAAAGTGTCTTGATAACTGTTGGACAGATTCATGGTTCAAAGTAAACATTTCAAAATAATAGTTTGGTTTATGATCACCAACCTGCAAAGCAACTCATTCTCATTGACCTCTGCTGTACTAACATGCACAGCAGCTGCAGTGATCTAACATGATAAAGATGGTAAACACGTGTCAAACATTGACTGTATAAAACACTGGACAAACCCTCCGTGACGCCACCCATTGGTTTCTGCATGAGCAAAAGTGAAGCCTCAGAAATCTCATCTTGGGCACCGCCATTAGCCAGCGCCTGACTCCGCCAAGAGCCCGCCTAAATGACAAAAAACCAAATATGGGAAAAGAGGCGGGGTCGAAGGACGGACAGTGCACCCACTCAGCTAACAGCCCCCGGCTATTCGTCAACAGGCTGTCAATCAACAGCCAAATAGCCGAATTTTAAGCTTAGATAGAAAATAAACAAATGAGTTAGAAATCCCCCCCCCCTCAGAGTTTTCATGAAATAGTATAGAAGCTGTAGACAAAAAACGATTTTTGAACCAGGCTGTAAATATGTTTATTTCTGCTCTAAAGTTGGCCATTTTAACCTGGGCTCCAATGGGAATTTGCTCCCCTATGGAGCCTCAAGCGGTCAGTCGAGGAACTGCAAGTTTTTGTACTTCCTGGTTGGCTTCAATGTGGAAGTGGGGAGTTTGGTGAGTTTGGTGTCAAATGTCGCTGTGAGCATGTTAGCATGTGAGTGCTAGCAGCATCACTGCATTTAACCTCCCAGATTTCTTTGTCCAGTTTGAACAAAACCTCACCAAAAGTTCACGCCCCTCTCTTAATGTTTCTTCCCCTTTTGGCATTTTTTCACTCCGTCTCAAACTGACACTATCTCAAATTCAGAAAATAACATTTTTTTAAGCTAAGCAATATGCCTACAGGAAATTAACATGTATTTCTTCAAATCAGCCTCTAAGCATTTATTTAAGGTTCTATATTTAGACATTAATTAAAGCAGTGCAGCAGTGTGCTGTGGAGAACAACAACTCCACGGTTATTATGGCCCACTGTATTGTCCTCATTGCTTCTTTCTTTTCCGCCTTACTGAAACAAACTGCACACACAAACACTTTTACACACACACATTTGGATGGAGTAATAACGGGAATGAGATAGAGGCAGCCAATTGTCTCTACTGTATCTTATTTGTAGCAGGGAGGATGAGCAATCGAACAGAAATTAAATGAAGGAGGGGGGGAGAAAAAAGGAGGAACGACACAGCAGCCAATAAAAAAAAAAAAAAGTGCTGTTAAGTTGAATTTAGTGCTCTGAAGAGGATAAGCAAGTAGGCCAGTCAGGAGAGGAGGAGAAATAGGAGGAGGAGGAGAGAATGGGTGGAGAGGAGAGAAACAGGATGGGGAATTGATAAATAGATCATTGTATGCGAGGAGCTTCGCTGTCTCTTCACTCCGTCTTTCCCACGTCTCCAACCGCCCCCTCCACCCCCCCACGACACCAGATAAACAGAATTTCTAACTCATCTGTTTATGGTAAATGAGCCTAAATAAGGCCAGAACACAAAGGAGTCGCACAGACACAAAGAATTTAAAAACACACACACAAACACGCATACACGGGTTAAACACTTACACTGCATTACGTCTTTTTCTGTTTCACGCCTTGTTTGTCTTGTCTTTCCCGTTTGTCGAGCGTCCTCTGCAAATGAGCTTCTGTGTGTGTGTTTACTCAAGGTTTTGACAGGACTCATGGCTAAACTCTTAGCAGCAAAACACACATCATAAAACACACACACACACAGACACACACAAAGATACCCACTAGAGCCAGAGGCTGCGTTGACAGACTGTATTTCTAATGGAAGATGCAGGCTGGTGTACGATTATAAGTGAAAGAAACACTGGGACAGACACGCAGGCTCACACTCCTCACTGATTTAGCAGGCAAACATAATGGCATCGCTGTATGGTGACGACTTGTAGCACTAGTGCAAACATGACAGAGGATGGAGGGAGGAGAGGAGAGGATGGAGGAGGCAGAGAGCAACTTTCGCACTCTTGCAGGCGTCCTTGAACACCACGCGTGTCCTAAAAGCCTCAGTGAGGAATCTTAAATGGCCAGCTGTTTGCAAGAAACCATTCATTCTGTGGCTGCTGTGGATGCTGCATGATTCATGGAGGCACACTGTGACACACAAGGTAAGGAGGTACATGAGGCAGGAGAGTTGCCCTGGGTTTTCTGTTGTATTTCAGCAGATGTGTGAAAATGGCCCGACAAAGCTCAAAAGGCAGCAACGGCAAGGAGAGTTGATCTCCAGTGAATGTGTCTGATATTCCAGCTTCATGTTCTGTCTGTCTTCTTAGGGACTATATAAAATTTATTAGAGATGAGAGTAAAACTTTTTTTTTCCCTGTTACTGAGGGAAGGGTAGCGAGATTTTGGGGGGTTAGCGCAGGAGGGTGATTTCTCTTCTTCTCTTCTCTTCCTATATGTTCTGCATTCTTGAAATACTCATGGCTTTTACTAACTTGCCACCTTCCCCTGAGTCTTTGTGCTTTCTCGTCTCGCAGATACCCATGAGGTCACGCCGGGATTGCTGATCTTAGCTGTGCCTTCTCCTGTGGCTGTGCTTGATGCTTATAGCAACTGTTATTATTATTAGGGCCCGAGCCCCCGGCGGCGGAAGGGCCCTATTGTAATTGCTCCATTTCTTCTTCTTCTTCTTCTTCTTCTTCTTCTTATTATTATTATTATTATTACGCCCAAACAAACCTTAATTTTACCCCCTAAACATGCTCAAAAACTCACCAAATTTGGCATGCATATCAGAGATGGTGAAAAATTTGATAAAATGGAAAAACTGACGCCCTCAGTCCAAAACTGAGCTCTCCAGCGCCACCTAGGCACACAAAAACGCCCACTGTGGCCGACAGGAATGCCCTAGAGAAACGAGACGAAAGCCTAATTTTAGTACTCATCAAGACCTACAAATCACGCACTGACACCCCTAGGCTAAAATCAACAGAAACTCGGCTATTTGCATTTAAAAATGCACTGTACGACCAAAAATGTCACTTTGAACAAAATTTAAACCTTAATTTGACCTCCTACACATGCTAAAAAACTCAGCAAATTTGGCATGCACATCAGGAATGCCCAATGTTTGAGTACTTGAAAATACTGACCCCCTCAGTTCAAAAATGTGCTCTGTAGCGCCACCAACGCACAGACACATGCCACTGCGTCACAGAAAAATGGCAACTGCGGCCCACAGGAATGTCGTAGAGAGACGGGACAAAATCCTCAGCGTAGTACTCATCAAGACCTTCAAATCACGCGCTGACAGCCCTAGGCTAAAATCAACAGGCTCTCGGCTATTTGCATTTGAAAATGCTATGAACAAACATTATCTTCTCCGAAGGCGTAAATGGTAGCGCCTTCAAAAGCTAATAGATGACAGAGGACATAATGCTCATCAAAAGTTAATAGTACGATTGCAGTTACTCGAATTGTTTGGATTTTAGAAGCCCTCAAAGTTTGAATCCTTCTCTGTGTCCTCTCATTCAAGTCAATGGGGCAAAAAAAGCACTCCTGTCAAAGTCACGCCCCTACTGTCTAAAGTGTAAGTCTGACAGCTTTCAAACCTATGTCAATGAAAAGAGAACGAAAAAACCTTCTAGAATATGATATTTTGTATAAGATTTGATCAAGGTTTGGGTACTTTTCAGGTGTTTTTCTACAATGTATTCATCCTTCTCTCCTCTCTCTACTTATTCCCCCCTCCCCTTCCTATAGACACACACACACACACACACACACACACACACACACAC
>JAUZTA010000024.1:7271812-7283119 GCA_034780835.1 Ctenochaetus striatus
TGTAAATGTCAGTGTAGCATAATGAAATAGTGGTTCTTTACTTAAAGGGAATAAAAATTGAGTTAATTCTCTTTTCACTTACATATTTTTTCTCTGTATCTGCATTGATCCAGGTGTTTGTGTACCTGAAGCGCAACACCACCATTGTTGACACCACCAACGCCGAACCTCACTATTGGCTGGTCACAGAGTCACCTGACAAACCGTTCGAGAGGCGCAAGTACACATTTAACACTGCAGAGGATATTGAAAACTACTGGTTTGACCTGATGTGTGTCTGCCTCAATACACCACTAGGTACACGCACGCACACATGCACACGCATTATAGAAGAATCACTAACAGCACTGGCAACCATATTTAAAATTACAATTTCCTCTCTTTCTCTGTGTTACGTAGGGGTGATCCGCAGTAAGAGGAATGTCACAGAGGATGAAGATGCTCCTTCCTTCGTGCATGAGCGTAACGTCTTTGTTGGACTGGCGTACCTGCTAAAGTAGGTGGAGTCTGATTTCTCAGAAAGACGAGCTATTCAGCAACAAGACAAAGGGCTTTACATGAGACCACCAAAAAATGGCAGATTTTTAGGGTTTACAGAAGTATCTTAAGTATCTAGATTACACTGGTTCTATACAAAACTGGTGGAAATGTGAGGTGGTTTTTCTGTGTATCACCAAAGTTCCAAGAATCCTTTCAGACGCCAGAGCTGCTTCAGTGGAAAAACACCCTGAGAGGTTGGATGGTTAATTACAGACCAGAAAAACAGAAATGAATCATTCACTGCTTTTATAAACCAGCAGTTGTATTCGAAATATCTTTTAACAGGAAGTCACCTTTCATCTTTTCATGCAGATTTATTTTGTGTCTGTGAATCTGTATAAAACATAGAGTACTCCAACACAAGGAACTGTCTCTTTCTGCAGGTAGATAGTGAGGCCACTGCAGGGTTTAATGAAAGCATGTTTGTACAATAGTTTGCTTTAAGATATTTGAGCCTTAGAGCAAACAGCCAGCATGTCACACTGCCATAATGCTTCCAACATTAGCTTAAAATGATGTCATGATTTTGAATTAGGCATGTACAGCTAACTTCCTGTGGCACTGTCTGTCCAAAGGCAGCCACAAAAGTTCAGTTTTTTCAACAAAATCAAGACAAATTCTAGAAAAAAAGTGAAAGGGGGAGTTTTACAAACACATTGCAGATTTCAGAAGTTTCCACAGGAATTTAAAAAAAAGTATGAACTTACAGAGAAGAATAATCAGGTTAGCGCAGTACAAATGGAGTTCATAACCTCTATGTTGAAATAGCACTGATGTACATGTGTATCGGTTTGCTCACACAGAGGCAGTTATGAAGTATGTGATGACGGGTCGATACCAGGAGATGGAAAAGGAGCAGGAGGTCTTGACTCTGAATTCTTTGCTCATCTGAAACGCAACTGGTTGTGGACCAATCACCTGCTTGCTTCCAAAAAGGTAATTACAAACAAAAACAACAAAACAGATGTTTACATTATAGTATGTATGCATGTAGTGCATGGAATGTATTGATTGTGGCCTGATATTTGTACTTTTTACATTTTAAGCACATGTTCATGTTTTGTTTTAGCCCCGCAAAGGTTCAGAGGGGAAGGAGAACACAGTCAGACTGAAGAGCCTGCTGAGCAAAAATGCTCTCAGGATTGCTCTTGATGCTGGTGAGTCTCAGTGATGTTAATGCTGTTATTGTGCTGCTGTTTTAATGCTGAAATGACTTTGGTGTTAACTGGCAGTCTGTCCCCTGCACATCATCAATATGCTGTAATGTGTCTGTGTGTAACAGGAGGAACTGCTCGACCTCGATATGTGACTATGAAGCGACCTCTGATAGCAGAAACTATTGAGGTATGAAGTCCATCAATCTTATTTTAATATGTTTTGTTGTGTAATTACATCACTTCACCTGTCAACAGCAACATGGAAAAAACAGTTATATGTCAGAGAGTGAGGAAGCAAGTTGTCGAATGTGACCAAACACACTGTAATAAAACTTTTAATGCATCACTTTGTCTGTAAACGTTTCTCCCTGAGTCAGTCAGATACATTTCAGTTGTTTGTTAAGCGATGGAGACGACAACTTCCATGATCACAGGCCACAGCATGACATCATTGAACTACGTCTTTTGTTATTGTTTTGGCTGGGAAACCTGCAGCAGCAGAAATCACATAATGTGCATTTAAATCCAGACTCAACTCAGATGTTTGTTCTATTATGTTTTGTTTAAGGAGACCAGCCATGTTTCCTGTTCTTGTGTGTTTTTTTTACCAGGTGGATATAGAGCCTGCGTCCAGAAACCAGCAGGTGGCCGGAGGAAAGAGACAGAAGAGGAAGAGAAGCAAAAAGGAGGTTGTCAAAGCCCCTCGCAAGAAGAAGAAAGGTGCAGTGTGTGAGCGCAGAAATTCATTCATTTGGCTGATGAACTAAAGATGGAAAGCTGACAGATTGTGTGTGTTTTTGTATTTCCCTGTGTGTGTGTGTTTGATATGAACCTTAAAGAGCCCAAGAAACGCACCCCTGCCCATGACGCAGCCGACCACCGGGCTTTGAAGATGATGACCAGACAGAGAGTCTACTGGTCCATACAGGAGGACTCGCTGATGATGCTCTGCAGCGTGGCCTCACATCTGCTCAACAGCAAGGTTCATAATAAGCTTCTGTTAATAAGCTGTTCTGTTTTTCTGTTAATAAGCTGTTAATAAACAGATCATCCATTTTGTAACACTTACAGATGATAAGTCAGTGTCAGTGTTTAGCTCAGTTAAATACATTTCAAAATTCCCTCTGCTGAAAACTCTGAAGTGATGTTGACTGTCTACGTGTGAGGATCAGCAGTTTTTATGTGCTAGCTCTAGAAATGCAGAATGACTGATGTTGCTGTGTTTATTCTGCTGTATAGTAGGCTGTTAAACCTAGTCATATCTAGTGAAAACATCCACAGCTTTTTATCTAATTGACTTACAGTTCTGAATCATTTTATGGCACTTCCCTGCCCGAGAGTCCAGACTAAGGTTTAACCCTGGAAAGATGGTTGTAACCCAAGAAGACCCGAGACAGATTTGTTAAATGGCAGTATTCTACTTTTGTTTCTGTTCAACATATGTATTATACTGTCAGAGTACTGATGCAACTGCAGTTATTTAAATCATTTTAATTTTGTACTATGTGTTATTCTACAGTGTGTAAAATGTCTTAATGGTGGAGACTAAGTCATTAAAACACCACACAAATGGTTTATTTTCAAAAAGTAACACATATGATAGCAGGCTGCTTAAGCTGGTTGGTCACCTGACTCCCTCAGAAAACTGTGGAGCTGTTCAAGTAATCAAGAGGTTAATGACACTGGCCATGTCCAGACAAGAGCCTTCTTTCCTGTCTGCTCTGTACTACAAGCAAAGGAAATTACAGGCGAAAAGCATTTTTCAAAACATAAGATAAAAAAATGCTGTCTTTTGATGATTAATTTGTTTTTTTTGTCTCACTTTAACCATTTTCTTGGATCAAAACAAACAGCTGGTTGTTATTGTGTTGCAGCTAAAACGGCCGTTCATACCTCACTGTGTCGTAAGAGACCTGCTGCACGCAGAGTTTGAGATATCGATCGATAAAACATCTATCGCCGTCGGACGTCGCTCACGATACATCCTCAAAAACCCTCAGACACTCCTGAACTACAGGTAGATACACATGACAAACACACACACACGTCCACACACAAACTTGCTGTTTTATTCATCAGTTCTGTGTCGCAGGATCTGTCTGGCTGAGGTGTACCAGGACAAAACTCTGATGGAGCTGTTGGAGAAGGAGAAACCTGCTAATCCACACAATCCTGAGGTGTGTTTTTTGCTCCTGTTCATGTTGCTGCTCCTCTGCGTTGTTTTTGCAAGTGTGAAGCTGATAGCTGAATATTTCTGCCATGTTTTGTTTTTTTTTTTTAAGGATTGCTCCAAAGTTTTCTCTGAGTACGTCAGACTGCTCAGACAGAAGTTCAGTGCTGCTCAGATCCCATGTGATATGATCATGCCAGACACCAAACATCAGCTGTTCTCAAGGTAAAGAGAGGAGTTCTGATGTGCTGACTTAACAAAAATGATTCCTGAGAAAAGTTTGTAATGTAATCCTGCATGTGTGTGTAACAGGTTCAGGGTTTCAGCAATAGACAGTGGATGGCAGGTGTCGTGCAGAGACACACTCAACAGGTGACGATCCATTTTGATTCATGGATTTTTCTTCTACTTGTTAAATTTTGGTTTTAATGCTAACAGTTGGTTGTTTCTTTGTTTGTGTGTCCACTGCAGCATTGACGACATTCACACCATAGTGTTACATAACTTGATCCAGAGCACTCTGGTCATGAACAACAGCCAGATGAAGTCCTCCAGGTCCTTCCAGGTGCGGCCATCTTTAACTTTATTCTTCTGTTCACAAAGATTGTTTACATAGTGCTTTTCTGGAGCAGAATGTCTGAAGGTCCTTTACGTTAAAAAAAGATCAACAGACACAAAAAATAAGATTTAAAAAGTATAAAACCACCAGTTAAAAAGTAAGAAAATGCATCCATATGACTCTCTTTCCTCATCCATCTGTCTTCTCTCTTAGACCTTCCACATGTACAGTAAGTACGACCAGGAGCTGCTTTGCAAGGTCTTCTTACAGTGCAGGAAGAGGGGTCTGGTCAACCGCCGTCGCGTCAATCAGCCATTTGGGCCGAAGAAGAACCGAGCGCTGCCCATCCTGCCCATGTCCTACCAGCTGTCCCAGTCCTACTACAGGTACACAGCCTGTGAAAAATGCAGCAATGCTGTGCAGTAAAGTTTTTTTAAAGCCACTTTTAAACCAAATAGCCTCCTCATGATAACACTTGATCGTGTGGTGTTTAAAAAAGACATTGTGTACTTGAGATGCGATGGAAACACAAGGATTAATTCCCTGAAGGAACTTTTTAGTGTCTGATGTTTTTCCTGTTTTTCACTCCTGGAATATTTGGTTAAAACAGCACCATTTGAATCACTGCCTCACTTTTTGTTTGCCTGACATGTTTTTTGACTTTCCCCCCCTCACCTTCCTGACAGGTGTTTTTCGTGGCGTTTTCCTCACTCGCTGTGCACCGATTCCTTCCACTTTTTAAAGACTCTAAACCACAACAAGACGGGAGCTGACAGACCGGCCACCGCTTTCTACCATGAAACTGAGAACAGGGATGAAGTGACGGACAAGAGAACAGGGTCAGAGAGAAAGAAAAAACAAATAGGAGAAAAGGAAGGTGACAGACCAGAGGCACAACCGGAGAAGGCAAGCGATAACTCTGTGAAGGAAAAAGAGAACGACCAGGAAAAAGTGGAAGGAGAGCAGGAAACAGAAATGGAACAGAAAAACCAAGAAGATCACTTCACAGCTGGTTCTGGTGAAGATTTAAAGCAGACAGACGATCAGCCACCAGAATCTGCTGCCTCAAACACTAAACCTTCAGAAGAGCCTCCAGATGTGTCGGACATGCTGCAGTTCTCCCTGGACTCTCCAGGGGGAGCATGCGTGGTGTCTCTCAGCCTGATGTCTCTGGGACTGCTGAGTGTCCACATGTCCATACCTAAACAGATAGTAGTGGTGGACAGCACGCTGGTGGAAAATGACGCAGTCAAGAGGTGAGTTCAAATCCACAGACAAACATCATTGCATGTTGTTATATTCACATCCACAGCAAAGTCAAAGAAAAGCCAGAACACAACTTGGATTTGGCTTTAGAATGAAACATTGAACACCTGGCTTATACCTGAGTGCACAGTCATAACAACATCTAGGTGTATCAACGAAGAATGACCAGAAAACTGACGTACTTAAGAGTACTTAAGCTAGTCTTTCCAGACCTCTGAAATCAGAATATTATGATTTCACACAACACAATACCCCACAACCCCAATTGTAACTTGTATAATAGAGCTTCCACTGTTTTTCTCACCTTGTTAGAAAAGGAATTGTTTGCAATTTAGCATCTGGGAAAGCGAGGGTAAAATCTGTGACACTGTTTCATCAGACACAAGGAGGAAAAACATGGAGACAACATGAGATAACAAACACACTTCAGCATCAGATTTTACATTGCGCTAAATACTCAGCTGAACTACAGAAATGTGGTGGGGAAAAATCTGCATCTTTAATGTGCAGCAGGTTTGGTAAAATATCTCCTGAGGCGTTCACTGTGATTGATTCACTTCCTGAACTGTGACTTTTCAGCATGGCGGCATTGGAAGAAGAAGAAGATGATGATGAGGATGGTGAGGAGTGTGAAGGAAGAAAAAAAATGGAGGTGAAGGCACATCAGGCGTCACACACCAACTACCTGATCATGAGGGGTTACTGCTCACCTGGAATAGGTAGAGTTAGATTCTTTTTTTTTAAATTTAATTTTAACTTGAATAGTTGGATGTTTTCTGCATGTCACATGTATAACATAAATCTTTTTGAAGTAATTTATTAAGTTTATAATAGAAGGAGGAAGGAGATGAGTCATACAGCTCTTGTTTCATGCACATGCACGATTCTTGTAGTATTTCTATTTCAAGTAATCAAAAAATCATAAGTCTGCAGTGTCTGAAAAAAATTCACAAGATGCCTTCACATGCCTTTTATTTGTATTAGAAAACATGGCAAATATAAAATGTCTGAAAACAAGCAGTTGCATAGTTTCAGAACGTATTTGCAAAAACAAAACCCCAAAATATCTAAAATTAATTTAACTTGGACACAAACAAAGCTAAAAAAAAAAAACAAGAGGGCTTTTTGATGTATTTTGATTGGGAGCTCAAATAAAACAATGATTACATGATCAACATTCCTGATAATTAAATGTTTTAGTTGTTTATGAGGCAAAAAATGCCGGACAGTCTCAGATTTTTACTGCCTTAAATGTGAAAATTAATGTGAATGTGATGAAAAGTCAAAAGCTGATTGTTTGTTTTTAAATGAAGGATTTTTTCATTGTTCCACTATACAGGTTTGTAAAATTGCTGTTTTGTTTTTGTGTTTTAGTTAAAATTCGTAACCTCAACACCAGCGATAACATCGTGGTGGAGTCGTGTGTCATGAGGTTGCAGCTGCGCAATGAACCTTCTCATAACTTGTTCGGCATGGCGAGTAAGTATGAACACATGGAAGACAAGTTCAGACGAAGCTTCAACTGAAAAATTAAGTTTTTGGTTGTTTTTTTGTTTTTTTAGACTTCCCACCATTGGACCTGACAAAATGCGGTCCATCCCTGCTGCCTTCTAGCCTCACCTACTCCACACATACCCACTGCTCTTCTCCATCCGCTGTGATGGAGTGTGACACACGTTTGGTTCAGCAAAGAGGATACACTCCTCAGGACATAGAGGCATGTGCTCAGATCAGGAGGAGCTTGGGTGCAGCTGGTGAGAACGGCTTGGACATATATGACCTTTATGAGGCTCACAATGACCTTGAGGAGCCACAGTCTGGACGCAGCAGAAGCCTGAAGCAGTATATGAAGGTAAACCATCATATGAAACATGTTCATGCAATAGTAACCTATTAAAAGCCTATTTAAAAAAAAGAACTAGACTATTTTAGCGGTCCTTTATACTTTTGATATACACTAAATGTAATCTATTATAATTTCAGCCTATCTATGATTTTAAAATGGATGTTTTTGGAGAGGTTTAGGTTTAGTTTCTTTGTTTTCTCGTCTTCTGTGTTTCTGTCTGATTTGGCTTTTTCCCATTTTTGCTGCAGGAGTTACAAGAAGAAGGTCAGGTGTTACAAGTTGGGAGTTTGGGCGTCCGTTGGGTGCTCATGCAACACGCCGACTTGTGGCTGCTGACTGTGAAGTCCATGTCCCAGATACGCGCCTCATCTGACAAACTCTTCTATTTGGAAAACCGGTACAACACCACCCCCACGTTCAAGAGATGCAGGCGAGACATCACGCAGGAGCCCGAAGAACCACCAGCTAAAAAACCTGCTGTGGACACACAGGAGGGCGAAGACGGAGAGGACAAAGAGAGGGAGTCGAGTGACGTAACCAGAGAGAAACTGAATGAAGGAGAGCAGAAAGAGAGGACACATGAGGGAGGTGGAGACAGTTTGTCAAAGTTGGAGGAAGAGGGAGGAAAGAAGATGCAGCTAGAAGAGAAGGGAGAGGGGGAGGCCAGACGAGAGGAGAAAGAAACTGACGGAGGACAAGTAAAGCAGAGGGAGCTAAGAGCCAGAAAGAAAAGTACACAAGATGAAAGAGGTGAAGAAGCATGCTCCACACCAACAGGACCAGATAATGATGAGTAAGTACAGAGTGTGAGAGATGAACTGATTATCTTACTGCAGTTTCTTCCTCTATTCAATTCCTCATCTCTCTTTTTTTTTCCTTTTTTGTTTCCATCACCAACCTGCGACCCTCACAGAGAAAATGTGAGCTTTGTCAGCCGGCCGTGGCGCATGGTTGACGGCAGTCTGAACCGGCCGGTGTGCAAGGGCATGCTGGAGGCCGTTCTTTACCACATCATGTCCAAACCGGGACTCACACAGCAGTCACTGGTGGAACATTACAAGAACGTGTTGCAGCCAGTGGCAGTGCTAGAACTGGTGGAGGTAAACTAAACACTCTCATCAACATAAGCTAACATGCTCGGCTTTTGTTCTGATTTCAAAAAAGGAATAACCCCTGCATACAGTGTTGCCTGAGAAAGCTGATAAACCTCATCTTACATGAGTGATTTAGGGATTAATAATAAAGATGGCCTGAAGCAAGTGAACCTAGCAGCTCATTTTCTGATCAGGCAAATTGTTGTTGCATCATGTGATGAGGGTCTATATTGGTCCTCTGTAAAAACTCTCATGACGGAGACAGCATGTTTCTCACCGGAAGTTATTGACAAGATTCAGAAATGTCAATTATGTGACAACTTTCACTTTGCAAAAATAATAATACTCTTAACATATTTTAATAAATTCCTTCCCAACATTTACTCAAACCAACACTTGACCAATGTTTGGCTGATACACAACCCTCCTTGTCTCCACAGGCACTCACAGAAATGGGCTGTGTGACGAAGAAAACTCTGGTCAAAGTGCCTAAACCCTCCCTGTTCGCTTGCTCCGTGCATCACACAAGAAGTGAGACAAAAGTAAAGATCGAGGAGCGGGACGCCGTGTTTTACGAGCCAACCATCAGCTGCTGCCTGCGGCTCGCTCAGGTGTTACCCAACGAACGCCACTGGAACTACTGTTTACCCTGAAAGTAGACACTGATTACACACCGCCTGTGTTTGGCCTTGCCATGGCTTCGCCTGCTGTCGTGTTCATTAAAAGGCTTTTCATGTTTACACTTTAAGTTAGTTAAAAAGTTGTAGCAACAACAAGACTGTGTTAATAAAACTACAGAATAATAAATATTTTTCACAGTTTTCTTTGTCAGATTTTTACTTCTGGTTTTACAGAAGAGGATTTGTTTTTGTTCCTTTTGTGTATGATAGTTAACCTAGAATTATTAATAAATATGAATTTCGTTACATTTTTGACTCATCCTTGTTTTTCATGTCAATGAAGTTACAAGAACAGCCTTAAGGTCTCATCATGGTGTTGCACTGATCATCTCTCCAGGGAAACAGATGCCAGGAAGACGCCTTTGGTTGATTGTTGAACTTTAATTTGTATCATAGGCACCACAAGCTTAATACTATTCACCCCTATTATATGGTATGGAGGCAGATGGTTGATACAAATATCTCAAAACTAAAACGAAGTCTTGTGAAATGGTGTTGAAATTGGAAACAATGATTTTACACACTTTTACAAGCACAAGTGAGGTCAGTTTGGTAAAAGTAAAAGTTGAAATCCACTCAAATAAGGAAAATTCCCTCACATGTAACACAGCAAATGATGATGTTTGGTTGCTGGGGTCTGCAGAGTTTGTTTTTGTAGCCTAATTTGGTGGTTCAGATGGTTTTGTAATTACTGTCTTACGGTTTCCTATAATTCCTACAATTTCCTGAGCATCAGTTAAAGCTAGACTCGATGACACCACTTTCTGTTTGTGCTGCTCTGCTGCTTTCTCCTCTTTTTGTCGGTAAAAACTCCATGATTGCTCCTGTGATATGAAAATCCATTGGTTATAATCTTGAAAAGAGATAAGAATAGAGATCCATGTAAAGCAACTGGAACTGTACAAGCACTGGTGAAGAGCAAATAAGTTACCTTAGGAAAGTTGCTTGAATGTACCAAGTAATCAAGGGAGGACTCTCAGGAAAGTGAAAAAATATCCAGGAAGTTAAGGAACAATTGCACACAGCTCTGCCATTTCCTCATGAATCATGAGCATAAAAACGCAGCTGCAAAACGTTTTTCGTTTCTTGTGTCTCAACTGCCTAACAACCTATGTGCACGTTTTAGTGTCTAAATGTTTGTGCGTATGTTTGTGTTGGTAGTATCCTGGTTAGCAGTTTAGTGGATATAATGTTTGTGCAATCACCCACAGAAGCAGAAGTTTTTTTGGATGAACAGCACTGAGGTACTTAAATTATAGTATTTATGTTTGTTTTCCAAAGCGTAACTTCCTTCAGAAGGCTGACAGAGAAACCTCGAGCTTCGAGGATCTGTTGCCCGAATTCAAACCCTCTTTAGGCTCTAGTAGAGGTCAGAGGAGAGGGTGCTCAGGGTGCAGATCCTGGTTTAGTCCACCTCAGCACTTCAGTCTAAGTCCAGAACAAGCTGGATATTTTAATGAAGCTTCACAGTGAGCAACGCTTTAGTGAATAAAGTTATTTTTTGTAATACTTTCACCACAAAAAAATTATATATCAGTGATGTTAGACTGTTTAACTGAAATATATATTGAATCCCTTTTGCTTTCATTATTGGACCCTTAATATTGAATTGTGTTTAACTGGGGCTTTCTAGGGGGCAGGTCTGACTGGCAAGTATGCAACGCCCCACCCTCACAATGACTTTGAAGATTTGACAAACACAGACAGGATGTGTGGTGTAAAAAACAGGCGGTGCTGCCAACATTGTCCCACTTCTGCAGCAAGTCAGTAAATGGAAGGGATCTTTAACGCCTTTTTATGGGTTAGACATTTGACCATTTTGTACTTTCTGTTTTACCAGAAATTAACTGGGAATAATGTTCGTCCATAAAATTCTTCTGGTTGTGTCTATGTTGAGTTTTCTGCGTGACTTTTATGTGTCCAGTTGCGGTAAGTGAAGACCAAATAATGAAGATCTGTTCTAAAGATCATAATGTTCTGAAGATCATAATGACA
>JAUZTA010000024.1:7284768-7295521 GCA_034780835.1 Ctenochaetus striatus
GAGACTAGCATGCTGACTATTTGTTAGCATTTGTTTTTAAAACAAACGTTTTAAATGGCTTTACAAAAAAAAAAACGAAATAAAAAAGAGGATAGGAAAAATATTAAAACAGGCAGAATCAAATCTACATAAATGTGATTAACTATTTAAAATCGAGGAAAACACTAGAAACAGACTGAAAGGTTAGGCGTACTGACACCTGTCAAGGAGCTCTAATAACTAGGTATAGTTACCAGTTTGCTGACACATCTATACAAAACACAATTAGTGACCAAATGTAAACAAAAGCACAATTTTTGAGGAGCAGCTAACAAAATACAGCAGCTGACCATGACAGACAAGTACAATGATGAAGCCAGTTTGTGTAGTATCCATTATGATTGTTTCTTAGCTTCTTTTCAAGAGAAAACAATCACCCTGGTTGTAACAGTATGTCCATTGTTGTTGGAAACTCTGGAGAAGTCAACGGCTGATGTCACTGGTCATGAATAAGTGACAGTGAGTGGTAATCGGAATAAATTAGTAGCTTGGAGGCCAGTAATACATGTAACAAGAACAAAAAAGAGGATATAGATAGAGGAAATGTGTGAAAAGTACAGTTTACATTTTCTTTCTTCTGTTGGTAGTTATCTCATGATCCCCACAGATTTATCTTGCGATAGGAGGGGTCTTCAGCTCAAATGTTAGTTACCTGAATTAGAGAGACATTAATAATAAGATAAAAAATAACTTGAAATAAAAATTAAAACACATAATGAAGCTATAATGGTTGTTGACTGCATTGGTCAAACTTAGTTTGTATGGCTTTGGCTCTGTGTAACTAATGAGCTTAGTTAATGCCCCAGCTGTCACATGACTAGTTCAGTGAAAGGTGTAGAGTAACCTGTAGTCTTTAGCACCCTCCTGGTTTCCCTTGTCTATTTTTATTCCAGTTTTTCTTAAATCTGATATCTGTGGAGAGTCCAAGCCTGCAGTGATGTGTGAAAGTTGAAATAACACCACTAGCTGATGTGTTTGACATGTCACAGGCCGGTACTGGAGAATTCAGTATCATTGGTTGTATGAGCCAGTGGATAAACAGTTATGGCTGTGTGTCTTAGCTGTGCAGTTTAGATAACCAAATGATTTCTACCGATAAAATATTTCACTGCCGAGCAACAGGCATAATAGTGCCAATAAATAGCTCCCATGATCTCCCATGAGATCCTGCTCCCACATCAGGCACTGCTATATCATGTTTTCAGATCAAAGATAGCCTTAAAATGTATGCATGCATGTATGTAGCTCCTATATAATAAAATTCATGTAACGGCTGTTGTTTTCTGTCAAGCACACATTTGTTTTCAATGTGTGTTCTAGTTTTACTATAATTTCATGTTTGAGCATCTTCTTCCTACGTAACCCCCTTAGGCATTCCTTCTCTCCTCAACTCCCACCATCTTTTTGATTTATTTTTTCTTTATCTCTTTACTCTCATCACCTCTGACCGGCCACAGAACCGCCTTGAGAGAATGGCTGAATTTCAACAGAAAGGGGAAGACCTGGAGGATAACTTAGCGGAATGCCTGAGACTATTAGAGGAGGCCCAGGGTCGTCTTAAAGAGCTGGAGGAAGGAATGAAAGGAGAACAGGAAGATAAGGAGAAAGAGGCTGAGCTGAAGAAAGTCCAGGCTGAGGTAAAAAAACTGAAGAAGGATGAAAAGTTGTTTCAGAAAATGATCAAGGAATATGGGCAAGAAAAAAAGAAACTGCCCTGGGATGTTGACACCATCAGCAAAGAAGGTTTCAGCAAGGTAAGGTGTAGCATCGTGGTCACAAAATTTACAAGATGTAGTGTGATTTGTCAGTGTATTTTTTCAGCTTTATCTTTCCAGAGTGTACTCAACACCAAGCCTGTTACAAAGGAGGAAACAGAGGAGGAAAAGGTGGAGAAGCACAAGACTTTTGTAGAGAAGTATGCCAAGGATATCAAACACTTTGGTATGCTGAAGTCTTGCTTTTGCCCAAGCATTTATTTTTTGGCCTTTCCGCTCCCTCCCATCATTCCATTTCCTTTTACATGACCTCATCTGCCCCTGTTTTGTGTACTTCACCCTTTCAGCCCCACAGACATTCAATTTTCAGTGTTATTAACCCACTTTATGCTAATGTCCTGTCAGTTTTTGACACCTGGGTCATTTCAGTCTCTCAGATTCTCTTTTCTGTTGTCTTAAATAATGGTAGTGAAGGCATAGTTAGTGTGCATAGATTGTAAAACTTATTCCATTGCAGGATACATGAGTTTACTTTATACAGTAGAGCTGAAAAAACAATGTTTGAGAAACACCTTTGTAACAGCAATACTGTCCAATTTTTGTTTAAAAGCATTTATAAATGAATTGATTGGAACTTTGAGTGGTTTAAGTGGTTTAATATCTTTTTTGTTTGTTTACATGTTTCATGGTGCCTGACTGTGTGGTCATGTTTAATATATTTACAAAAATTTGAGTATTTCTGAGTTTGAAAATACTAACAAGTACTCCAGTGTTTTAATGTTGCACTCCTATAATAAAATTTCGAAAGAGAGAGATTAAAAAAGAACATTTAAAATCAAAGCAGCAGAGGACACATTGTGACTTTCAGGCCCTACGATGTCTTGTCAAAATATATACACATTCAAAAAGAGTCTTCAGTAATGTTTTTTTAATTGTTTTTTTCTAAGCAACAGTGTTCCCGTGATTGAAGCCACTTGAAGGCAGAACATGTTTAACTTTCCATGTTTAAAACACGACCTCTGGAGCTCAGTTTGAAAGTAGCATTGTGCTGGATGTATGTACACCAGGTATGCTTGGGCGCTGGGACGACAGTCAGAAGTACCTGTCAGACAACCCGCATCTGGTGTGTGAAGAGACGGCTAACTGCCTTGTTGTCATCTGTATTGACTTAGAGATTGATGAGGTAAGTACTGTGTATGTTTGTTTCAAGGGGGAAAAAAAAGAAAAATACCAACAAATTCTGGTCAGGTTAAGCCTTGTTGATTCTCCATGTACTTTTAGAAACATGCACTGATGGAGCAGGTTGCCCACCAGGCCATCGTCATGCAGTTCATTTTGGATTTGGCTCGGTCGCTTGAGGTCGACCCGAGAGGCTGCTTCAGACAATTTTTTTCAAGGATCAAGGTCCATAGCAAGCTAACATGCTGTACTGCATCTTCGTCTGTGCAATTTATTGTCCATGAAGAAATTATTTTTGTAGACATAACTATTAGAATTTGGCCATTGAAGTGTTTTGATGTCGTTTTCAGACTGCAGACGAGGTATATAAAGATGCATTCGACCATGAGCTGGAGTTGTTAAAAGAGCGTGTCCGTAGCTGTGCACAGATGCGAATGGAGAGTGCTATGAAGGAGCTAGAGGAGGAAGAGAAGCAGAAGAGACTGGGTCCAGGTGGTTTAGACCCTGTTGAGGTCTATGAAACTCTGCCAAAGGTGAGCTGATCATATTAAATTTTAATAGGTAATATTGAGGGACGAATCAATGAAGGATATAAATGACAACATGAGGTTACATTAATTTAACACAATAAACTGGTAATTAAGAAAGAAATTGGCAAGCTATTTTTGAGGATACACTGCTAAATTTACAAAAAGACATAAACACTGAAGATTGTGTTTTGAAAGAATATTTATTGTCTGGGGCAGTATGAAAGTGTCAGATTTTTAAAAGGGGTTTGTGACTTCTTCCTCTACACTAAAGGCATGTGGTCCGTAGTTGTAACATAAACAGGATTTACACTCTTAACACCTGTGTGTTTCATTTAAGTCAAATTTAGAAGTGAGATGAGTCAAATATAAACACTTAGTGTAAATAAACATGAGCCATACTTTCATCCACGCCAGATGTAACTTATCTGTACAGAAGGCTGGTTGAAATCAACTCCTCTGGCCACCTTAGCTTACTAATAACCTGTGTTTTTAGTTTCAGTAAAGTGGATCACAATGTACAGAGTTGGCATTCATGTTTCTCTTGTAACAAAACATGTTCATAGGCTAATTCCAAAAAGTAAAGGGTCTTTAAAAAACCCCATCAATAAATCATGGTAAGATAACAACAAAATCTGTCACAGACTAAACCTTTTTATCCTAACAATTATCTTTGCTTGCTGTCAACATTAAAGGCCTCCACCATCAGTGCAAAGTAGAACTGTCAGTATAAATACAGGTCAGTAAGATCTAATGTAGCCTTGCACTGCAGCTTAAAAAGTGTCGGTTACCTCCCTCTACATTCCTCGAGGCTGTGAGATAAAACAGCAGGCCTGGTAGTGCCTCTCGTGTCATCCAGTTTCCACATTACGTCAGCAACTACCTTGTTTTGCTCTATGGGCTGAAGCTACCAGCCCGAAAAGTTAACACTGCAGATCAATCCATGCTAGTTTTATGCCACAAGACAACAAATTATTGTGTTTTTCATATTTATGATTGATTCGAATTAGAGAAACATATAAGATTTTGTTTTCCGCTGTACTGTTAAATGGTGTTTCATCGTGTTTCTTCTTTCAAAGGAAATTCAAAAGAGCTTTGATGAGAAGAACATTCAAATGCTGCAAGAGGCTATCAGCAAACTGCACCCTGAGGTCAGTGTGTCTGTAACTTAGCTTCACCTTAAAATTGTTATTTTCAATTATAAATGGGGTCCAGAAAGTTTTGGATTGGCACAAGTGCCACGAAAAGTATTCTGTTTATTCATTCATTCATTCTATGTCTCTAACTGCTGTTGCTGTGCTTCATTCCACAGGAAGGAAAATACCACCTGAGGAGGTGTATTGATTCTGGGTTGTGGGTCCCTGATCAAGGAGAGGATGATGATGATGAAGAGGAAGGAGAGAATGAGGAGGAGGAGGAGGAGGAGGAGGAGGATTAATAATAGAGGGAAGACCCAAAATCAAAGGCAAAAAGCAGAGTGAAAATGTTGAATTTATTCACCTGTTCTTTGCCTCAAACTAGCTTTAAAGCTTAATAAAAAGAAAGGATTATCTTTAGACAAAAAGCACTTTAACAGTCTTTTTTAAATTTTAAACTACTTGATGTAACCTGATAAACAAAATCACTGCACAATGAGGAACTTTTCTAGATGCTTAGTTTTGTTGTTACATGGCAGATGCATCAATCGATGCAGTTTGCAGTAATTTGAAACAAATCAGTATTTTACTTCTGTGTACTAAGAATCTTAAAATGAAACCTCCACTTAAGTGAATTTGCAGAAGCTACATCTCCTTACATGTTTTTGAACCATGTTGTTTTATGATGATGGCATCTGTTGATACTCTGTTATGTCATCACACTTTCCGGTGTCCTTCATATTTAAACCGTGGAGTCTTTCTTTCCAGCACACCAATGTGAGCGAAGACAGAAGCTCTAAAAATTTGATAATCAGCTGAGTTTTGTTTTGTTTTTCCTCTACATCATTTGTACAGCCGATCAAAGTATCAAACAGCATCATATGAGCCACAGACACCTAATGCAGCTACAGACATGATGAGTAGCCATTTCAAATCTGAATCTGTGACCATGGCTACACCTCTGCCTCATGAAACTCAAGATACTTCTGAACAATCGTCCATATTGTGATGAGAAAATAGGTTTGGTATGCCATCACGAGCACTGGCCTCTCTGATTCCATCTGTTGTCTTATTGTTGCCAACAGCGCCACCCTAAGCCTGTAAAGGAAATAGTCTGTAAGCCGCATCAGAAGCCTGCATGGTAAATACTAAACTGTTTAAGTTAGGCAAGAAAAGTGTTTTTTTTTAACACTTTTGTGTAAACTTTAGTCACTTTGATGTTTAATTTTAAGACCAATATCAGCTGATATCTTTTTAGATTTCTGTAGCCTTAAATTGAACGATGGGTTCTGAAAGAAAGTGTGCTCTGCATTCATATTATCAGACTGTAGTTTGTGTCCTGAAAATGACACTTGTTGCTACTGTTTGTGAATCTTAATCAGGCGAACGCTGAGAAAAGCTGTTTCATGTTCACACTGTCAAAGGTGTCGATTCAGCAAGAGAGTGACAAAGTATTTGTCACTTCCTGTGCACAGAAACTATAGCTGATAAACCAGCAGGGCAACTATATTAGTTGGTATTTGCATTTTTCAGATGAGTAGCTATGAGCTTTCAGCAGAGAAGACAGCTGACAAGAAATGACGTAGGGAAATGCCGGACTTGTGACATTGTTAAGAAACTCTTTAATAGGAAAAACTCACAGCTGATATGTCACTCCCAGGTTTTGCAATCCTCAAATTAAAAATAAAATCTTGCAGTGGTTTTAAAAAGAAGAGCAGCAACAAATTTGAGAAGCTAATACTAATGAATAAATGATGAATTTTTGCACAGGATCGTCTAAAACAATTAAACAGATATTGATATAAATAAATCTTATGTTGACCAACGTAATCTTAAAGGATTTGTTTGAACTTTAAAACTGATGTCAGAGTGCAAGTCAAAGGTTTATCATTGCTGCTTTGTAATATTAGAGACACAACATTATACAGTAGTTTTTGTGTGTTCTTGTCAGGATTTTACAAGTGATAAGTTGTATTTTGTGCTTAACTTGTGAAGTTGTGAGACTGTTCTCGTTGTGTTGTCAAATTTGTACAATAAATCAGGGTTAATTTTTCTGTGCTGAACTAATGAACTTTGCTGCTGTTTGCTGTGAATCCTGACTTATTTTTTGCCACACTTCCCACCTCCACCTCTCTCCCTCACTCACTTGCATAATTAATTGCTGGGTCATTCCTTTTCTCTCTCTCCCTCTCCGTCCTTCATAATTAATTGGTGGGTTTGATTTAGTGGTTTGTGCGGGATTTTTGAGGCAAAGCTTCTTTGTGCAGTCACTTTTGTAAATAGAAAACAATCAGCGCAGGCCCGGGGCATAAATCAAATCTAGATAATGCCTATAAAAGCTGATGGGAATATAACAGAATGGAACCACGGCTCCATGCAGAACTACTTGGGTGTGCTTTTTGTGAATTTATATCAGTGTTTCATATAAAAAGCAAAAATTAAACCTGTTTTATGAATGTTAACTTCCAAACAAATGTTCTTGTAACATTTTTGTACTTTTATAATCAGTGTATAATCATTTTCTAACCAGAAATGTCTCACTTATAATCTTTAGTCTTTTTAAGTCTCTTGTCTTAACTTATACTGAACTGAAAACATGTGAGATTTGGTCTGTTGGTCGGGCAAAGCAAGCCACTTCAGGACTGTAGGAAGTTATGATGGACATTTTTTCACTGTTTTCTTCACTTCATCGAGAAAATAACCAGCTGATTAATTGATCAGCTGTTTGACTGGTAGATTCATTAGGTAGGGTGCAACATCCTTAAGATGTTGTTGCTGTGTGCCTCTCAGCCTTGGGAAGCTCGCTGTCCGTGTACACATTTAGTACAAACTGTTCAAGATGAAAACAAAAAAAGCAGCTTCATACCCATTTAAGAGCCGAAAAATGGATGAATGAAGGCTACTGCATGTCCTTGAATGACTGTAAAAGGACATGGCAGACAAAAGGGGAGAACGAGTAACAGGAAACACGAATCCTTATTGTGATTTTTTTTTTTTTTTTAACTGAGTATGAGTGGTGTGTTGCAATAAAACTGCTCTGTGTGTGTGTGGGTGAGTATAATGGAGAGAAATGAAGCCTGACTATTGAAGCAAAGAATCGGCATGTGGCTGCTAATAGAGGGGAGGAAAAAAAGGCAGGGGTACTGATGGAGAAGGGAGGAGCGGAGGCTGTTGTATGGGATTAATGGACACAGCGTGCGTCTGTGTGGGAGGAGGGAGGAGAGGGGGAGATGGGCTTCTCCACGGAGGATGTGTCGGTGGTGGTGGTGGTGGTGGTGTTGGAAAAAGGAGGGGGGAGTTGGCTGGGGGAGACCACTGTGACAGGAGAGAGGGAGAGGAGAGACAGGGAGGGAGTGAGGGAGAGAGGGAGGCTGGTGAAGCCGTGGATATTCATGAAGACGCCGAGTGTTTTTTTTCTCTCGCTGTGGTGACACACTGCTAGTCTGCAGAGAGAGAGAGTCGGAGGAAGCGGGAGAAGAGGGACGAGGATGAAGATGAGTGAAAGCAATACGAGGCCCAGCCCATCTTTTCATTGATCTTGAGGCGATCAAGGTGAGTGTGTTTTTTATTTTTTATTTTTCTTCCTATTTTATTCATACATGCTGCAGCCTGCCTGTGTGTGTGTGTGTGCGTCTGTGTGTACATGTGTGTTTGTCTGACACATATCTCTTGCAGTGCGTGTGCAGACAGGCATGGTGGCAGGGCTGTCCTCATGTACGCATGGTTTCGGTGTATGTGTGTGTATATTTGGGTGTTTTGTAACAGAGGAGCAGGCTGATAGTTGAGCTGCATATTGATGCATTGCTGCTTGCTTTTATAAGCTGCTTTATCTGTAGTGGAGGTGCTTCTTACGGCAGCCATGGTGTGTGAGTGTGTGTGTGTGCTTACATTTCTCATTGTCTGTGTATGTATATATGTCACTGTGTCACTATGCATTTGTTGATTTCACCGCACAGAGCCCCCCTTTTTTTTTTTTACTCTATAAAGCTGAACAGACTCTGGTGTGAAAGTGCTTTCATTGAGTGGGTGTGTTCTTAATGACCCCTGGTAAAAGTCGTCTCCGCCACTGTCTGTTTACCAGCTCAATCAGAAATACACTGATATGCTGAATTTGTCCTATCCAATAGAATTAGGTCATCTCGGACTGCTCAGAGTAATTATATAACATCAGAGAGCTTTGGTGTTGCAGTATCTGCTCAGAATTAGCCACAGAGTAGGTACAGCTCCTGCAGTGCCAAGACAGCCAAAATATCTTGTCAGAGCTGCTTCTTTTATCAGTATTATGATTATTATTGCTATTGTTTGTGTGGATTTTTCTCAAGAAATTGGGATTTTTTTGTTAGTAAGCCCCGAGTTGTGTTTTTATGCATCAGCTCATATTGTAGCAAACAAAAGGCATTTGTTCCTAAATTTATCTCCAGGCTGGCCTAACATCGCTGAAGGAATACAGTGTGTATTGGAAAAGGATTTTCTCAAATTTGATGATGCATCAAATGAAGCCATTAAACAAAAGCAGGACAGAGAGTTATAAAACAAAGATGGGGAGATGACTCAAAGAGAGAGCGGTTGATTTTTTGAGGTTCTTGCTTTCACTAACTTTTCATTTCTGTTTTTTTTTTTTTTTTTAAATTCTCAAGGAAATCTACACCAAGGACGACAAGCTGACACAGATTCAAGGATGGATCCTGGCATATCAAACCTGGAATTTTAACACTATGCAGAACATAGACACGACCGTCTAATCAGACAATGGCAAACTGATCTGAGGCAGGAAACACTTGGTCCAGATTCTCCCACAAAACTGGATTATTTTTTTTGTTGGAACACTGCATTCATGCGGCTTAAGGTTTGCAACTGTGAAATGTCAACTGAGCATTTCTTCAAGTGGGACGAACATTTTGGAAAACTTGGGAAAAGGTTTTGTCCAGCAGTCACATCATGAACTCCGACTAGGATATCCCAATGGCTCATCGTGCAGGTGGATTCATTTTTTTTCCCAGAAACTCGTAGCTCACACTGAAATGGAGTGAAAACGCTTCTTTTAATTTTTTCCTGTCTTTCAGCTTTTGGCTTGTGAGTAAACATCAGATCAAAACAAAGGTCATTCGCCTCACACTTGACCAGGAGCCTCTGAAGGCCACATGAATGCACCTTTAGCGCTAAACGGCAGATTTGACGCCCGGTTTCAGCCGTCTGAGGACTGAGGTGTGGACAGAGTGCAAGCGAGGCGTCTGGCTGGCTGAGTCAGCTCCAATGGGGGCCGGTTGTGACCCGGTCTGACCCCGGTTTGACCTTGCAGTGACCTTTGACCTCTCCGGTCCTGGCTCTCCACCTGCTCTGCTGCCTGGGTTCCGGAACGCTCCGCCCTGGGGCCCAGAACGAGCCAATCAGAATGAAGAAAAGCCGCAGCGTGCTGTCTGTGACTGGAGAAGAGGTGAGAAGTAGAATATAAACAACCAGGGATTTGCTCGAGGAAAACAAATTAATTTGTCACCTGTTTCCATGAGAGCAGATAGAAGTCAGAGCAGACTATCAGACCAAATTGTGTGTGTGTGTCAGTGTATGTGTGTGTGTTTTCTTAAATGTTAAGGGTGACATACAAACCTTGCGGCTATCCTAAGAATCGAAGGCTGCCTTTGTTCTTGTCATTGACGTCTGTGGATGGACTCAGTAGTCAGAGTGGACAGTCGGTGTCCTCCAGCGTTCACACACAGTATGAACCTCTAAGTCAGTCACAGTCCTCTATGTAAATGAGCCCCCCTGCTAAATGAGTGCTCTATGCAAATGAGCTATTTTCCTTTAAAGGTAACATCTTGGCTGAAGGACATAACACCATGCATTATTCAAGTGCTCTTTTATTGATTATTCTGAGCAGGTGCCCATACGTTTGAGTCTGTTTGTGTGTACTGTATGTGTGTGTGGACGGATGGATGCGAGCATCTCTCCACATCTGGGTTCTGGACGACATCAAACGCAGCATGGAAGCAACACGGCACTGTTGCCTAGCAACTGCTACCATTCCCCTAGTGTTTTGTTGCTACGGTACTGCAGTGCAGATCAGCCTCTAAGAGCTCAGTCTGTAGAGGCCTTATCCCAGACACACACACACACACACACACACACACACACACACATGCAAGCATGTAACCAAACGCAC
>JAUZTA010000024.1:7335379-7348134 GCA_034780835.1 Ctenochaetus striatus
ATGCCAGTTTGTGATGTTTCCAGTCAGGATGCTTTCAATCGCCCCTTTGTAAAAGTTAACAAGAACTTGGCATGGGAGTTTTGCTTTCTTAAGTTTCCTTAAGAAAAACAGCCGTTTCTGAGCTTTTATAACCACGGCAGAGATATGTAAAGTCCATGACAGGTTCTCTGTTATGTTGATTCCGAGGAACTTAAAACTGCTCACGCGCTCCACCTCAGCTCCGCTGATGTAGACAGAGTTGTGTGTCTTTGCCTCCTTTTTTCTAAAATACACGTGATTGTCACAGATTGTCATTTAACGCATCAGTGAACACTATTGCTACTCTACACAGAAAGAAGAAGGATGTTGGCGTGTATTTGTTGCATGACTATCTGCAGGGTGCAGCTGGTTGCAAGCACGTTTACCATGACAACTTCACATTGTGTTCACAGCTCGTGGCCAGAAAATCTATAAAATCTTGGGTTTAGTCCTGGTTCTTGGTTAAGGTTTGAGTAAATCTCCTGGAAATGAATGTAAACCAGTCTAATGTCATCCTGAGGCAAAAACAAGCATGTGTGTGCCTTTATTTGTGATCATTTACCCAAAGAGAAACTGGGAAATGAGGATAAACTTGAAAAAACATAAAGGATTTCAAACTGCGCCTACTTAAAATAGGATTTTAAATACTCTGCCTGCACAAAAAGGCTGAAAAATAAAACATGTTCCTGACTTTTGAACCATAAACTCTCTTTTTTTGGGACACAATATGTCTAAAAATACAAACACTGGTTTAAGATGATTTGCATCAATCAATAGAAAATCTGTCGCATGTGAGGTCATTAGCAGTGAACACTGAAGCATCTACTTAAAACAAGTTACGCTCTCTGTTTAGGTAACATCATAGAGAATATGTTTTTCAAGGCGTTTCATGTGCGTGGTGTCTTTGTGTTCATTGTTTGGAAGTGGACGGTGTTGAGTTTCAGCATTCTTTCCATTGATGCATTCATGGTTTTATCTTTGAACCATGATGGTACTTTATCCCGACTGACTGTAAAATATCTGCCACTCCCTGATTCCTGTCTGCCAGCAAACCCACCTTGAGTTCACAAAGTACACATGTGGTGATGGCAATGAATGGACAACAGTCTGACAAAAAAATGTGAAAAAACCACATACTTATGTAATATATCAGCTTTAAAAGACGATGATTGTGTCCTGCATCATTGATAGTGATTACGTAACACTGTATTTCATGCTGAACTTGCTGGTCTCATATGAAAATGTCTGTTTGTGTACTTTCTTTGCAGTTTCATGTTTACTTCATGAGAAACTAAACGTGTGATCTTCCTATAATCCTTGTTGGTATAATGGCTGACTTTTCACTCCCTTCTCTGATTCCCTCCCCAGTGAATTTCACCACAAAGCCCTTTCGTCCCATGAGACTCGTCACATCATGAGATCACGCAACTTATTCCTGCTGGTTTACTTGGTTGGGGGCTGCTTTGGTGAGAGCACAGTTTTGGTTTTTTGTTTCTGATGTGTCACTGAATTTAAAATAAAATGACAAATCCACTTTTAAAAGACAAGACTGGTGATATTCTATACTTCTATTCACATCAACTAATTTCAGAAAAAGACCAAAACCAGCAATGAATTGATTCTACTAACAGGTGACTGCAATACCTGTGACAAAAGCCATGATTGATAAGTTCATGGCCTGAGGTATAAGCAGTCAATTTTAGAAAACTTAGCATGATTAACCGTCATCATAATCCACTCTAACATTAATCCAGGAGTCATGGAGCATATTGACCCCTTCTTTGTAAGAGTCAGCATCTTAGACCTTTAAGAAAATGGTCCACAGCACATTGATGTTATCATCACTAGCAGAATAGTCCTACAAGATTTTTTTTTTTTTTTTTTACTTATTTTATTTGTGAGTTTTCAATGAACAAAGAAGTGGTAGAACAACAACAAGCAAAAGAGAATGAAGGGAAGAAAGCAGAAGAGGTGAAAAGAAAGAGAAAAAAAAAGCCTGCTCTTATAGGATAAAGTGCAATACAATTAGTGAATAGTGAGCATCACTGAGTAAATCTAGAGAGTGAAAGAAAGATAGTTAAAGAGAAGAAAAGTCACTGACCTGAAGAGTATATTCAGTCTATACAGTGTAATGATACATTTCGCACACAACACATTTCACTTCAAATCTGTTAACAGCGAATTTAGGTCATTCTCAATAAATATGACAAAAAAGGTTGCCACATCTTGTCAAAGGTTGCGGAGCTGAGAGAAATATTGTGTCGAATCCTTTCCATATGTAATAAACCTACAAGATTTTCAAGCAAATCTACTTTGAGTATCTCAAATTTGCATATCAGCTCTAACAATGAACTTTGTCTTCTCCTAACAGGTGCATCAAGGGCCCAAAGGTAAGATCAGAAAGTTGAAAGCTACTCAGTAAAAGATGACACAGCATTTTTATTACAATGCCAGTGAAGCGTACATGTTATTTTAATGAGTAAACACGTCACCTTGTTAAGAGAGATATGTTGTCTTTTGTCTCTGAACGCTTGTCTGGTTGCCTCACTGATGGAAATCTACAGAAATGTTACCTGCCCTTCGAAAGAAAACTGTGGCCAGGTGAGAAATCTGTCACCAACTTTAACCTGTTAGAGCATTTTCATCCTGCACATGAACTAAACAAAGAGAGTGAGAGAGAAATATGGCTTCCAAATCGAAAATTTTCACAAATTTTGCATCTTTTTCAGAATTAAGCTGATAATAACCAAAACCGAATTTCTTCTAAGCAATAATACAAAAGTCATGTTCTGATAAGAGCAACTAAAAGCAAGACATAATTTCTTTTAGGGTGATTAAGTGTGAATATAATGTGTTTTTTTGTTGATCAAAGCCGATGTATTTATCATAGTCTCCCCCAGTGTTTGCCATAATTCACAGCAGAACATCCAAAGTTGTAATTTATTGATCTCTCGGGGGAAATACGCAGAAGTAGTGGGCAGCTAAAATCTGTGGTCAATAGAAAAATACCAAGAGTTTTTAAATAGAAGCATTAAACTGAGAAACGCTGTGTTTCTACTGAGCTGTTATGACACATTCAAAGTCACGATTTCTTATGACTTCACTGATGCTATTTTAGGACTGGAATGACGTGAATGTGCATTTGTAAAAACTGCACAAATCAATCTGCAGGACCAAGCATCCACATTGTTCTCACTTATCTATCTGATCTGAAGAAAATACTGACTGCATACCAGAAACACTAACTATTAGAACTGTCTGCAGTGAAAAGCAATGTGGTGAAAGCCATCATGTTAAGATCTGGTTTGACTGTCAGCAGTGTTGATGCAAGTTGTGCGTCATTTAGACTTCAGTCTGCAGTGTTGATAATCTCAAACCTTTCCTATTTTTGCCATAACAACCAATGCACAAGAAAATTTGACAGCAATATCAGGCAGGTGTGTGTGGTGTGTGTGAACTTACAGAGAAAGAAAAAGACTTGACACCTGCTAAAATTTTAGACAGTCGGTTTTCATAGCTGACATTTTTTACACGTCACAGCAGGAAAAGCACAAGTGTTAGCAAAGCCACCAACATTAGCACTTAGCTAGTTTCGCTTTTTTTCTTACCCTTTTTTAAAGATCCCCTCCACCTAAAAATGTTTGTGTCCCCTTAAACATCAGACCTTGAATCTGTAGATTTGTGATTTGTGTCCATGCATAGTTTGTTACAAGAAAGGTGTTTTTATAAATTCCCCTTCTGATTAGAGAAATGTGCTTGCAATTTCATAAAATCTGAGATTCAAACATACCTGGTAAGCTGAATTTGGTACGTTAAAATTTGAAAGTCAGTCATTTGTAAAGAACCTTGCAGCAGCACAGAGTAGAGTGAGCATGTTAGTACAGAGTAAATGTTTGCACCAACACAACCGCTAGCGCTTCTAATGCTAATGGCGGCCATCTTGAAGTGCACGACTCTCTCAGCCTTGTGCAAGCAGTGCACGAGGCACGAGGCCTGTGAGAGATAGATCAAGAAATTTTTCAAGAGTGAGCAAGAGTAGATGGACTTTCAACCACTTATTAGAGTTTCTTTCAACTTTTTTATGCAGGAAAAAACATGTTTAGCAAAATATTAATCAGGGTTTTATTATCTGCTTAAATAAATATATGAAAAGGAACTTAATCATTTATATAGAATATCATGGATTCATTAATATATCCCAAGACTGGTGAGATGCTTCAACTTGATTGGCTGTCATAATAATTACTGATGACTTTTTTTAAAAATGTGAGCAGACTCTCAGTGCTGGCATAAACACAAATATCATGGAGCAAATTTTTTTAGTAAAAATCACCTTGAAATAAAGACATATTCAGCAACAGCATGAGGACCAGAACCAGCTCTCATTCAGTCCTGGAAATCATTCAAAAAAACAATCTGTGTGTTTGACTACTACTTTTGAAGCAGATTGGTGCATGTTATTGATAGGTAATTCCTGTGTATTTGAATCAAAATTGTGAATGATGTAAATGCAAATTTTGTTGATTTTTTTGCAAAAAACACAACAGAACTTGGGTCATGTTTAGACAAAATTTAGGCTGATAATTCCCAGCCCAAATCAGCATTATTTAACAAGCACACACGTGCACAGACACGTGCACAGACTCGTGCACAGACACATGAGTAAAGAAATCGAGATAACATTCATGTGCGCATGGACCAGTGTGATTATAAGATGATGCAGTTCTCGATGTCTGAAGATATGAAGGAGATATAATCTGCACTTTAAAAAAAATCCAGGATTTCTTTGCCTTCAAAGCATTATATCGAAATTATTTCCTCATTGCTCAATTTTTCCCTTTGTCATTGTTTCCAAGGTGCCAGATTCGACCTCACACTTCCTCCAGTGTGTGGGATTGCGACCGACAGACACTGGGAGAGATCACATGCGCAGGCTGAAAGGAATGCTTGAGGCGACGATGGATGTGTACACCTTCATGGTATGGCTGAACCTTTCTCAGGAGAAACACAACAGAAGGAATGTTGTCCAAAATTCCGACCTGACCAGTTGGTGTTGTAATGTTTTTTTTGTTTTCTGTCATGGAGTGACATGCAGACAGTGACAGATTGCTTCTGTGGATTAACGCTGTTCTATGACTGAATGTTGAAATGTCATCTGTGGTTTTGTACTTGTTTTTCTAGCTTGTCATGGAAACACATACACCCAGTATTCAACATGGGCCAGTAATACATTATAAATGACATATGTTGGTCTGTTTTTAGGAATCAGTGTTTTCAGTTCTGAAAAATCAATAGATAGATAGATAGATAGATAGATAGATAGATAGATAGATAGATAGATAGATAGATAGATAGATGCTTTGTTGTCATTGTACATAAAATACATAAAATATAAGCATATGTAAAATAAATGCTGCAAGAATAAATATATAATCCTGCAGCATGCATAAGTTATTGCATAGATTTGTAAATATATACCAATAATTATGGAAATGCATATGTAGTATAAAAAGTAAGATGCTGTAGTAACACAATGTCCACCGTGCTAAATATTGCACTCAGTCCTTTTGCGTGTGTGTTTGTGTGTGTGTGTGAGTGAGTGAGAGAGAGAGTGTACAATATATGGGGCATTCAGAGGTTCAGAGGGCTTTTAAGAGAGTGTCTACAGCTCTGGGAAAAAAGCTGTTTGGCAGTCTGTTTGTTCTTGTCCACGGGATCCTGAGCCTGTCTGGGGTTGTTTTAAAGCAAGCTGAGATAATAATATAGATGTGTCATCAGTAAATGCTTTATTTGATCAAGTTTGATGAACTTAACATCATTTATGTATTAAAACATCATAAAGTTCACCCTCAGAAGTACTGTCAGATTTTAGATAAATCTTAAATGGAACTTGTGCTAAGACTGAAAAAAACCCACTTTAACACTCTAAATGTTGATAATACACACACAACATCACCATCAAGTTAATCACATGAATAAGAGGAGCACTGGAACTGATTTCTTTTTCACTTCAAAAACTTCTCTCATCAACAATCATGCTTTTATCTTTCTAATACTCCCTCATTCCACCTCTTTGTTTTCTTTCCCACTCCATCACCACGACCACAGAGGTCCAGCATGATGGGAGTGCCGCTTCTCAGCCTGCAGGGGGAGCTGGCATTCAACCCCAGAGCGGACCCATTCCAGAACGAAGCCTTGGTCCAGATGTGGATGGAGGTCAAAATAAAACCGCTGCTGAAATCTATCACCAAACACTTCCTGTCCTGCCTCAGCACTGAGAGCTTCAGCTGCTCCACCTACCAGACGGTGTAGGTGTATCAGTCTTTGTCCAATCTTTGTCTTTGTCCCTGCTGGTGTCGGATACCTCTGTTGTTACATCCACTTCTCACCATCCTGTCCGCTCTCTTGCAGGGTGAGGGAGCTCAGTCATTATTACTCTGAGATGAATCCAGTCAGACAAAAGTGGATCTACACATTCTTTATGTACCCATTTCTGTCCGGAGACAGAGCGGCTGGTAAAGCTTTTATTTGTTTAATTTGACTAATAATAGACCAATTGATCAATAAATAACAGATTATGTTATTGTAGTTATAACAATACTGGTTATACAGAAACAGATACTGGTTCTGTATCTGCATCAAAACACATAGAGTGACATACAGTGTCTAATCTATAAGGTCTAAATCTAGAGAATGACATAGCTTATTTTGGTTTTGTTAACATACAAATAGTGTCCTATACAATCCTATATTTTATACACTATATGTGTTCACTGAGTGTGTGTGATCTCTGTTAGGTTGTGTAAACCCAGAGGAGAACAGTGAGGAGTGGATTATGAAGAACTTTGGTGCCTTCAGAGCCATGGCCCGAATGAAGGACTTTTCAACCCTCAACATGGTCTTCAGTGGAGTGAGTTGGCTTGAACAACCTCAACAATCAACCACATAGTTGGGAAAAAAATTCTATTCAGTTTAAGTGACACATTGGACAAACAAATTTCTCCTGACCTTGTCCCTGTGCTCCACATTTTTTTTCTTTCTCCCCATAGTTGGAGGTTCTTCACCTTCTCACTCCAGCACAGAAGGCCGAGCTACTGCTGAGGCCCGAGGTCGCAGGTTTAGAAAACGGCACACTGTCCCTGGTTTTTCACAGTTTGTTGACAGGAGGCCCCCACCCTCCCCCCACTGCCAACCCTGGAGGGGGCCACAACTGGACAATCCCCACCGCCAGCCCTGGAGGGGGCCACAACTGGACAGCCCCCACTGCCAGCCCCGGAGGGGGCCACAACTGGACAGCCCCCACTACCAGCCCTGGAGGGGGCCACAAATGGACAGCCCCCACTGCCAGCCCTGGAGGAGGCCACAACTGGACAGCCCCCACTGCCAGCCCTGGAGGGGGCCACAACAGGAAAACCCCCACTGCCAGCCCTCTTTCCATTTATCCAGAACCCACATACAACCCATACCCACCACCGTCTCCTTTCAACAGCTTCAGACAGGTACTATAGTGTAGAGTGAGCCTTTTCACATTACAAGTCTGCTTAACTGTATCTGTATAGTTAACTAATACCCCTTTCACACTGAACAGGAATCCACTAACACCTGTTAACATCTGGCTTTTGTCTTCAGTGAATCGGCTTTCAATCTCAAGTCAAATGGCTCAGCAGCAGTCAAAGAAAACATATAATTTGTACTGACTTCTGTGTAAAATTTGTATCATTGACACTTTGTGTTTGGTTTGCTTAACGTGATCCAAGGTTGAACTTTTTGCTTTAAATTCATATCCAGATGCAGACAGTTATTTTCAGCAAAAAGCTCCAACCCAGCTCTAAACAAGAGATAGACAAAGTTAGCAATTAGCTGCTCAACATAGTGCGGCATTTAGCCACTAAATGGCCGGATATTTAAATTTATGTACATTCTCCAGGTGAATGGAAACATTACTCCAAATAAATGCTAATATTTCTGAGTACCTGCTATGTGTGATTAAAAAAACAGTTTGCTCCCAAAATGGCCAAAAAATTAGTGTAGTTTTAAAGAAACACATACTGTATTTACTGAAAAATAATGTATAAGAAACTGTAGACTGAATGAATTATGGTGTCATTTTAAGCCAAAATGTCTTGCCTTTAATCACAGACTACCACACCTCTCTTACAGGTCGTAAATGGGTTCATGATGGCATTCAAGCCTGTTGGGAGCTTTGTTCATGACTTTGTGTCCTTCACGCAAGAGGTACAAGCACTCAGACACACACACACACACACAGGCATATTAATTGACATGCAGATGGATGCACACAGTCCACCTGCCAAGTGAAATGACTCCTGACCTGCTGTGTTTCTCCAGAGGGATGTCTCAGAAATGAAAAGCTCCACTCTGACTCAGTTCCTGCTCAACTGGACTTTGGCTGAACTGGCCGACATGTACCAACCACAAAACGCATCCATTGTCCCAGAGAGGCCAGAGTTTGATGTGGCAAATGTGGAGGACTGGTACCGGCAGGTTGTGATGCCACTTCTACGGAGGTTCTTGCCGAATGACGAGGCTCTGTTGCATCAAAACATCACACTTGCCTTCCACGAAGTGTAGTATGTCATGCTAACTTTTTTCATTAATTGCTTTTTATTAGTATTTGTTTATATTTTTTCCTTTTTAATGTTTGTCAGCAAAGATAGTTAGGTTTAAAACAATAGCAGTAGATAAATTAAGTACATATTTCAAAACTAATATATTTTCTTAATAATGGCTTTGTTACAGCAATGAATACGATGCAATGCAACAGGTAGCTAATAGTTTTTTAGCCTCTTTTAGTGCATTTTTGGTTATTAAGACAAATGACTGCAGCAAAAAATAGACTCTGATAAAGCCCTGCATGCTACAGGCAGTGCAGCAAACTACAGTTAGCAACTAGCTTATAAAGAAAGTGAACCTCCTGGCAACCAAAAACCCAAAACAAAGGATTAAATTAGACCAAGTATTTGATTTGGGGTCTGCAGATGGCCAAAAACACGACTTCAGCTAATTGCTAGTTTTGCTTCATATCTTTTAGATGTGTGAGAAGCAATTGTTTGCAACATTTTAGCCACAATAAGCTACAATAATAAAGAGAAAATGAGGTTTTGTGAAATTTGTCCTTGCACTAGTGGCCAGAAATGGATGAATACAGCTTTATGTAGCACATTAGTCTCCCAGGTCAGTGGATACGTGTTAGTGTTGTACAACAGTGCATTATAGTGTCTTGAATGTGTGTTCGTGTGCAGCTTTCTGGATCATGGCATGGACAATGAAACCTATGAAAACATGGATGTCTGTAGCATCACTCTTGATCAGCGCCCATGTGGGGTGAGGCTTCATTTTAGTTTTATTTTTTTTAAATCAAGTTTAATTGTTTAGGAATTTTATTTAAATTTCATCCAACAGATAAACATTTCCTTGGTGTCAAAAGTCATCTAAAAAAAGCTTGTGATTGCTTTTTAAACTGTAATTTTCCCCCCTCCAGCTGGCTGATGCAGTGCAAAATGTGGCCCATGTTTTTCACTGTGCTGCTCGGACCAACCTGACAATGTCTGAGAAGACAATCATGAGACTGATTTCAGAGCTAACAGGACATCTGAACTCACTGATGAAAGATCTGTCCACCGCGGTGAGTAAAACAACTATCCATCTATAAATTTTTCTACTTATCCATCTTAAAAAAATACTTGTTTTATGCTTTATTGAAGAATTAAATTAAAATCTATCGATAGATGACAAATAAGAATATAAGCATGTTTTATCTTAAGGTTTACAGCCATTGCTAATTTGAACAAACCTTAAAAGGCATATGCAAAAGCAGACTTGTCTATGGGTGGTATCTGCATTGCAATACAGTAAGAGCAGCAAACGTGATGAGGTCTTCTTCTGTTTTTTGTTTTTTTGTTGAGCAAACTTTACATTTGTTTGTGTGCTCATTTTACTACACATTGAAAATAAAATTTAAAAACTTGTTTCCTTGCTGTTTTCATCCTGCAGAACTTCAGTGAGATGGCATCTGACTTCCGGCAGATCTTCAGCGAGGCGGATCCTCCATCTTTGATTCAGGAACACCTCGAGGACCCGGACTTCATCACGCAGTGGTTTCAGGTCAAACTGAGGCCCCTCCTGCCTGACGTACCGGCAGGCCTCCTGTCCTGCCTCAGCACCAAGAACTTCTCCTGCCCAGTTTACCAAACCATGTGAGTCCACAGGCTTGAGGAGGTGTTATTTTTTATCACTTACACACAAATTCTTATAATGATGCATTAAATTTTTCATATCTTTCTTTTCTGTCTCTTTACATGCAGTGTGGCAGAGCTCAGCAAACACATGCCAGCCATGGAAGCTGATTTGATGTACAGTCACAGTGTCTATGATCACTTCATCCATCCCTTCTTACTGCATCACAACACCTCAGGTAAATAAACTGTTAGTAGACGTGGCAGCTGTCAGGTAAAATGGCAAAAAGATTTGATCTTTTTAAATGATCGCAAGAATCCTTATTTTCCTGCAACTTTATAAAAGTTTCCTGAACATTTCTGCAAATAAACAAAATAAAAATTCTTTGCTGGATGCTTAAAATAATACTCATATGAATCACTTGTAAGGGTGATTAACATTTTCTGTAGTGATGGAGGAAAAATTAAAAAAGAAGTTATACTGCAGTGCATTACTACATTTAGGAGCAGCATTTTAATGTCTACGTTGGTCGATTTGAGCGAATTTTAACTGTATTATTTTGCACAGTTAGATGTGTTACAATGCATGGGGTAATGTTTGCAGAGTTTGTATGTAAAATTTTATTGTGCTCACCCTAGAACCTTATGTTTGTACTAAAGTACAATACTTGGGTAAATGTACTTAATTACTTTACACCATTTTGTTTTGTATTTTTGTTTACTTTCATCATATCATAAATTAAAAATAATGTCAAGAAAAAGAGTAAATACATGCGGTAAGTTTCATAATTTAATGTTTTTTTCTTATAAATATTTCAGATCCCCAGTGTCTTTCCTCAGCCAATCACAGTGCAGAATGGCTGAGAGACAACTTTGGTTCCTTCTCGAGGTTCGCCTCCATCACTGACTTCTACCAGCTCAACTCAAACTTCTCAGGAGTAAGTCTGGAAAAACCTACAGGCTGAAAGTCCTCATCTGTAACTCCATGAACTGAATAACTTTAATGAAATCTTCTTCTTCTCTTCTGTCTTGTTTCCAGCTGGAGGTTCTTCAGCTCTTGTCTCCTAAACAGACAGCAGAGATGCTGCTGTTGCCTCTTCCTACTCCACCTGAGAAACAGGTGGTTATCGACCGAGTGTTTGACTTCCTGTTGGAGTCTCCTGAGAAGAGGAAGCTCATGGAGGTCTTGTTCCACGTGGTGCAGCTCGCTGAAGAGGTGAAAGCTTTGTAATGAGACAGAAACTTGAGATGTCTTTGGTTTCAACTCATCTAAGTGTGTAATTGTAAAATATTCATATCTTTTTAAAAAAAATTTTAGGTCGATCCACCCTGTGAAGTCTACAGACACATGTGAGTACTTTCAGGGGTTTTTCTTTGTTCATTTTGAAGAAGAAACAAAACATCTATTAGTTAAATCCTAAGTTAGTGTATGTGGTGTTTAATGTTTTTTTTTCAACTGTTTGCATGACAGTTTTGTCAGACTGTATGGAGCCATACCATCTCTGCCACCAGATGTGGAACCTGCCATCTGGGCTGCAATAGATGACCTGATAAACATGGCACCTGAAGGTCAGTGACTCGCACACAGGAATCACACAGCATGAACATAAACACAACAATGACATTTCCTTACATTTTACCTTCTACCCAAGAGCCACAAAAGGCCCTTATATTGTAATAAGTATAATTAATAGCATACATGTATTAAAAAATATCTTCTGTGTTTTGGTTTTGAACAGAGTGTGTGCCAGATAGCATCACGGTGAGATCCATTTTAATTAACTTAAAATTTCATTAAAACAAATTTACCTATTTTTGTCACTTTTGATTTCAATTTTACTAATAAATGTTGATTAATTCTGTCATTCTCAGTGCCCAGCGACCCTGTACAACGGTAAGATCCCTTTGAAACATCTTAGTCTTATTGAATTCCTTATAACATTACTGTAAGTGTTTATGGAGCTAAAATAACTTGCAATGTTCATCTCCCTGATATGTTTGACAGGCACCAACATCTGCCGAGGAATTAACAGGTATCCCACTTGTTATGACTGTATACAGAGGTTTAAAATAACTGTTTCAATAGTTTCTGTTCTGACATGTTTTGCACATTTTCACAGCTCTGACCTGCACTCTTACATGAGCACATCTATGGAAGTTTCCTGCAATTTTACCCTGCAAACATATGCATGCGCACAGGTGACTTTGTTATTTAAAGCAGCCAGGATTTGATTTTTTTTTTCAATATTGCACCTGTTTGTCTAAATGACCTTTTACTGTCTCACATGTGCAGCTGGAGAACTTCACAGCCAATCAGCTGGTGTCTCTTCTGAAGTGTAATCTGCCCGGAAACAGCAGCCACTCCAAAGTGTTGTGGAAGATGCTGCTGACTAAACTGTCGTTTTTGTTGGATCCAGCTCTGGACATCTTGGCTGACATGGTCAGTATTGTTGTAACCGGCTGATGAACATTCACATCCCAAACTTATTCTTGGGATTTTGATAGTGAATAATTTGAATTTAACAGTCTAAAAAAGAAGGA
>JAUZTA010000024.1:7629461-7641133 GCA_034780835.1 Ctenochaetus striatus
GAAAACATTAAATTGCATTTAAAATACAATAAAAACAAAAGCGAACACATAAATAATTAGAGGTTTGAAGGTAACTGCATTTAAAAGACAGTTGCAAGCACAAAAGAGAGAAAAATAAATCATTGAAGATGAAAAGAAAGATGGGGCAGAGGGTCCAGGCAGAAAGTCGTAGGCCTAAGGCTAAAAACAGTCTCAGTCTCTCATAAATGCAAAGTTTCTCTAGAGGGCAGAGCTGCCATTTGTGTAAAAGCCCAAATGAACAATGTACAGCTGTTTTTTTACTACCTGTGTTTGAAAGTTTTAAAACATAAAATCCAGATAATTCTTGGTGCTAAAATCATTAATTAAAAATGACATGTGGGCCAAAGGCCTAAAATTTTATATGTCAAATTTTACTGTATGTAAAGCACTCTCAGACCCGTGATGTAGCTGGCATCCGACAAGAATCAGATTAGATAAAATAGCGAAGTCCTTTGTGTGCACTTTGGTCCTCTTGATACCAGTCAAAACAGCAGCAAGCTTTTGAGGTTCATTGACTGGAAAAGACTCTGCACGTGGCTAAATACTGACAAATTTAGGGTAATTCAGGGCACTGTTTCTCTTTTTTTTCAGTGCCACTGAAGGTTTTTGGGTGATGTGAAGCAGGGGATCAGAAGGAGAGGAAGGAGAGAAACAGGCTGTCTTTTATGTGCAAGTGCACTCAATCTGTGCATTCCTGTGTTGGTATAACTTACTAAGAGCATGACACAGATTGGCACTGAGAAGTCTGCAGACAGTGATGCTCGGGTGAATCCCATCAGGCTTAAAGCAACATTTACAGTTCTAAAAGATACTGAAAATGCCATTTCACTTTTTTTTTCTGGGTGAGACACGCTGCTGTAAGGTAAAAAGTTTGCTGAAATATTCTTTTCCCTTTCCCAAGGTTGGCATGGGGCCTGAAATGAATATATGTTGTTACTCACACTTACTCAGCGTCTCTAGTGGCTGGTGAGTCTTTTTTTAGGAACTTTTTTTTTAGTTTTCCTTTGCAGGATGTCAGAAGACTGAGCATGGTTTGCCTTTCTCAAATTGCTTGAGTGAGAAGAGAGGATGACTGTCAAAAGCTCTCTTAGCTCCTTGACAGATGTGTCAGCCACAATTAGATTTTCAGTTCTTGCCATTTGTACATGCTTGGTCAGAGTCCTGAATCAAAATGGTGCCTGGCTTGTTGGGTGCAAATATTTCCTCTAGTGCTCATCTTATTTGGTGGGATGTAAGTAGTATTTATTCTGGCCTTTTACCCACCAGTGGTCTATCTATCTATAGATAATTATTAATGATGCATTCATTTTCAATTTTTTTTTATCACAAGTTCTCAGTGACCAAGTTACGTCTTCATAAAACTGGATATGTACAAAAGATGGTAAAAAATTCCACATTATAAAGAATAAATTAAAATCATTAAAATAAATAGGATTTACACATAATAATATCTTGAAGCTTAAACCATTAAAATGTTTCTGCATTAAAATATTATGTAAAGTTGTCAATTCCCTGTAGCACTCTTCAGTTTCATTTAAAACAGAACATAATGTTGTACAGGCATTTTGTAGGTTTTGTTTGCAATGCAGAATGTCGTCTTTTTCTGATAAAAAGTGACATCTTAAAATTTCCCATTTAAATAAAAGGAGCGCAATTTCTTTTCAAATACATGTACATTTAAATACTTGCACATTTCAACATTCACAGTCTTCAATAGAGTCAAACAGCATTTGCAAGGACTGTATAATCAGTATTTTCCCAGCTTAGCGGGGTCTTTCATTGGATAATTGATACAATTGATTTATTGGAAAATAAATGCCTTGACAGTATTAATTCTTTTTACTGTGTCTAAATTGGTACATCCACTTCTTTTTCTCTAAATAAAACTCGCCTCAGGTTTTGCCCTCATACTGGTAGAAAGCAATGAGTTTGTCATGTGGAGCATCACACTAAAGACCACTTTTAAATATTCTAAAGCAAATTGTTTGGATAACAGAAAAAATACAATGAGACTGAATAAAATCAGGAAAATGTACCATGCAAAATGACCGACATTTTAAATAATGACAGTAAATCTACCAATTTATCACACAAATTAATTGACTGACTTAAAATTAAATGTTGAATGTTAAAGGAATCAGTTTCTAAGACTATGTGATGATGAGAAACCACTTGCAATAAAGACAGAAATAAACTAAATTGAAATGAACAGTGGAAACTATGTGGAAATTAGAAGTTAAATTCCATTAGAATTTTACATCGTATTCCTACGTACTGCTGTTTTACATTTTAGTGTATAAAATGCTGACAACAGACATTTACAAAAATGGTTTTGTTATTGCAAGCAAATGATATTCACATATGATCATGTTATACAAGCACAACATTTTCAAAACATACCAAAAAACATGAAAATGTTTACACTAGAGCTGCTGGCTTATACAAAACCTGAAAAATATATAACTTAAAATAGCTGTCATCAGCTTCATCTAAAACACACTTTGGTTAATGCAAAAAGTGCAAAACTAATTTCTTTCAAATGTAACATACTACCCACGGATATGCTCAGGGTGGCACGTTACATTTCATATGTTATCTTCGAAATGGTATAGTTTTATTTGGGGGGCTCCATGGTGGAGGTGGACTGTCTTGGAGTATCGCTTGTATTCGCTTTTCTTCTCTTTGTCTCTTGTGCTCTAAATCTTTACGTGCCTGTTAAAAAAATAAAAAACAAAAAACAGATAGTCAGAGGATTTAACTTTCCCAGATACCTTTGCTAAAACACTTCTTTCCTTCATAGAAAACTTTCAAAGTAGAAAGAATCCGCACCAAATGCTAACATCTAGGCTGCTGCGATTGCTAAGTGAGACCATTTGTCTCATAAATAAATAAACAAACAAACAAACAAACAAGGCCTTTGATGCCATTCTTTACTGGCAATGCAAGGAGCTCTACTCACCAGCCAGTTTTCATACATCTCTAAAGCCATTTTATCTCTCTCTTCTTTCATGTACTGTTCCTCCTCGGCTTTATTTTTCACTTCTTTACGTTCCTTTGTGACTTTTTCATGGAGAACTTCTTTCTTCTTGTCACACCTTCACCATTTTAAAAGAGACAAAGTAACAACAGTTTTAGATGAGAGTTACTTCAGTAATGGGGTTGTGACTAAGATACAGGCGATGAAGACTTCATAAACGCCCAGCTTAAGCTGCCATCTGGTGGTTGATCATTTGGACAGCACTGTTAGTGTTGTCAAACTGTGGATGTAAACTGTGATAGCCCTGAGTTGGGAAAGGGCTTGAATGCTATTGTTATTAATGAGCTTAGTGGGACAATATTAAATGGTAAATGGACTGTGTTTATTTAGTGCTTTTCTTCTTTTTTGACTTTTTAAAACGCTTCACAAGTCAGCACTGACACATTCACACACTAATTACAGGTTTTTCTACAAAGTTCCAACCATCAGCACACACATACACACATACTTATTCATCAATGAAACTGCCATTATGAGCAATACTGAGTTCAGTATTCTGTCAAAGGAAACTGTGACAGAAGGAGCAGGCGATCAAACCACTGATAAGCAGAAGACTTGCTCTACTTCCTGAGCTACAGCTGCTCACAAAACGTATACAAAAATGTACGTAATCCTACTGGTCTAGTCAGTAGGATGACATTTTTCTGTCTACACGTTCAACGGGTTCTGTCTCTAGAGGTTGGCACACACAAAGGTCATATTTAAATCATCCTTTAAATAAAAAAAGAGGAAAAATTTGATGATTCACACTTACCAGTTAGAAAAAGCAGATTTGCTGTCTCTCTCTCTTTCCTCTTCCTTTTCTTGTTTTTTTAACTTCAATTTACTTTCAGCTTCTTTTTGGTTTCTGTGCTTTTCTCTAAGTAGAAGATCATGCTCACGTTTCCATTGTTCAAACACCTGTTACGTTAAGAACACCACTAATTAACTTCACACCCTCCCACAAAAATGCTTTTTATGTTTTTCAGAATAATGCACAATAAATCATCAATGTACCTGTTTAGCAGATTGCCTTTTTTCTTCTTTCTCTTCAATTGCTCTTTGCTCTTTTCTAATACTTTCTTGCCTTTCTTTTGTTTTCACTTTGAGGCTTTCTAATTTCTTTTCTTTCCAAGCTTCATATGATGCAAAAGCATCTTCCTTTTTAGCGTCTTCTTCCTTTTGGTTTTTTGAAAGATGACAAGAGGCATGCGATTATGTCAAAATTATCATCTTTTTTTGTAGTGTGTAGACCACAGTTTGTTCTGTTGAACTGCCTATGGAAAAATAGTTGAATTATTTACCATTTTCTTTTTTTCTTTCAGGATTTCCTCTTTCTTCTTCAGTTGTATTTTCTGTCTTGACTTTTCTCTTTTCTTTTTCAGCCATTCCTGTTAGGAGGGCATATTAGCAGCCAGGGGTTTTACTTATTTAGAATGCACTGTGGATACTCTTAAGCCTTCTTCCAAAATAAATTGTAGTAAAAAAAACCAAACAAACGTCGTATTTGATAGTTGAAGATATTGTAGTAAAGCCTGAGAACAAATAGCAACATTAAAAATATAAATGGTGCATGTAACAGGGTGGCAGCACATCGTACTCCGCTTGCATGACATTAGAAAAGATGGCTAAGGCTCATTGTCATACTCACCTGATAAATGGCAGCTCTAAGTGAATCTGCTGCCTGTGGCTGAGACTCCTCAAGAGAAACTTTATGATCCAAAACTTTGAGGGATCCCAAATACTTTGATTCCACTCGCCTGGAGCACACACTCTGAGGTCTCTGAGCAGTCTTTGAGTGAGAACTTGAAGTCCTAATTTAAATTAAAAAAAAAAAAAGTCACTTGAGTAACTATCGTGTTGTATCCCTAAAACATTTAGTGTTTATTGATGCAGTTTGTTTACCTACCTAGTTTCAAAAGACTTTTCATGGACATGAGAAAGTGGACCTGAATGACTCGCAGAGTCTTGCTACAAGTAAACAATAGAGACATTGAGAATAAAAATATTCCTAGAAAGAGGTAGAATAGCTCTAACATTAGACAAAGACAGCCACACTTGATGATTACTGGCTCACATTACACTCTTCAAATGATGTGGAGTACTTTCCCCCCTGCTCCTTGCTGTCGTCAGAAATAAAGCCCTCTAAAATGATACATTAAGAAAAAAAACAAACAAACAAAAAAAACAGAATCAATAAGTTAAAAATACATTAAATAAAACAAGTTTATGTTGATGAACGTGCCAGCTGTTACCTCTGGATCCAGAATCAAATGTGGACTTGGTGAAGAGCTGCGACTGTTCACTCTTAGTTGATGAGGATCTGCTGAGGCTGCATGAAACTGCATGCTCTGCCTCTGTCCACTGGATGATGAAACAACATAATGAGAAATGCTTAGTTTTACTTTGATACTTGAAATAATAAATAACTAAGCAATGAGATGTGTGTGGTCTGGGGCTCCTTACGGTGATGTGACTAGATGTGCCAATTGAGAGGGGAATAGAGGCAGAGGAAGTCTGGGGCCTGCTGAGATCCTGTGAGTCAGCATCTTCAGCTATCTTCTCTATAGCATGAAGGCTCAACCCAAGAGTCCTTTGCCTTGGTTTAGGCCTGGGCGGCTCCCTCTCTGTAGCACTATCTAAATAATAAGAGCTTATAAGTTACATGAAATGTGCCCCTTGTGACTTGTGCATTTAACAGAGACAACGCACCTGCAGAAGACACATGCTTGAGATCAGCAGCTGGTAACTGTGGAGTGCGGGAGCTTTCTTCCAGAACAGAGATGCTTCTCTCCTCAGCCCCTTGACTCTCGGTCACACTGCTGTCAGATTGTAAAGGTAAAGGCATGTCCAGCAAAGTATCCTCTGACGGTTGGTATGACAGAGATCTTGTAATTTGAGCACTGGGAGAATCTGCATCACTGTTTTTAAATTGTGTGTTATCTTCACTGACATTTGTAGAGTGCTGTGAAGACAACGAGTTTTTATAATCATTGTACTGACTTATAGAAGAGTTAGGCTGCTCATTTTCATGTGTCTCTGGTGTTGTGGTGTCTCCTGAGGGTGAAGTAATCCTTTTGGTTTTCAGGAATGAAACTCTCTTTGTTCTGCCAAGTTTGCTTGTTTCATCATCTGAAACGTCAAAGTTGTTGATTTTGGTTTTATTTTTTCCCACCTTGAGTGAAGCAGCCTTCTTTTTTCTTGATTTTAGGAGTTCATTCAAAAAATCTGTGAAATATAGAGGATAAAAAGTGAATGAAAAGACAGAACCAACCATTAAACTAGATCTGTTTATCAAAGAAAAATTTCTAACAAACAAAAGAGAGAAAGCTTTGGTAAAAACTCCAGTTTTGTCATTTAAAATTGTCTCTTTAAACTGAAATCATATCCAAATTTTGGCATCAGCTAAAAGAGAGTACAGTAATTATGCCTGTTTTGGCCGTATCAATCAAATAATCCATCAATCAGACTTTATTTGTATAGCACTTTTTAAAAAATCACAAAAAATGTAGCTCAAAGTGCTTTACATAGAAGAATAAAAGGCAATCCCCCAATAACCCCCTCACTCATATACACATACTCATACTATACACATACACATACATACACATATGTGAATTTCTCTTGGAGATCAATAAAGTATCTATCTATCTATCTATCTATCTATCTATCTATACTCACATACACACACATACTCATATGGTCCATTCTAATGATGTTCAACTGTTACTCTTATTGCCACATGCCATTTTCGTGTGCAAAGGAGTAATATCAATCCCTCATCCTATTAAGACTGTCAGGGAAGCAGTGGTTCCCATCCTTTTCTGTCTGCTGCATCCCCCAGCCCCATCAGATGAGCTCAAGTACTCACTCACTGACACGGTTTTATTTCACATTTGTTCTTGTCAATACTATTAAACTCAATGTTATTTAACACATTTACTTACATAAAACTACAGCAACAAGTTTTCACAAAAGACACAGAGGTCCTGAAATTGGTGATAACTATCATAAGATACACACAAGGGTGATACAGACCACTTAGGTTGTAAAAAAGGCTTCAAAGAGACCGACATCCTACAGATCTAGCAGATCTAACAGATCTAGACCTATAATGTACAAGCCGTCTTACCATCTTCATCGTCATCGAAGTCATCTGAGTATGAGTACTGGTTTGTTTTTGTTTTGCTTGCCCTGGCAGAGACAGCAGCCTGAAGTTCATCCTACAACGACATAATTTTAGCTTGGCATTATTCTTTATCGTGGAGAAGCAGTCGGTCAGTCCATTCATTTCTATATTTACCATTTGTTGAGATTTAATAAAGCGTTTCACCTGAAATGTTGTTCTTCGCGATGTTCTCGGGCTTTTCGTGTAAGCCAAAGTCCCAAAGTCCTGGTTTGTCATTTTAAAAACTATTAACAGCTTCCTCTGATAGTATTTATTGATATTAGCATGCGTAACGTTAGTAACAAAAAGATCGTTTGGCTGCTAAGCGTTCCACGCTGCCATCAGCTACATTACATGTACGCAAAGTTTTACTGCTACTTGATTTCATCTGCTTTACTACATTCAATACAATTAAATTGCACTAGTTTTCTCTGTCTAAAGACTTAACATAGTGACAGAGCTACATTAGGCTAACGGACTTGTTGATGGTAACCCAGGGAAACCCCGAGTAGAGCTTGTTTTCACTACTGCGCACGCGCGGAAAAGACGGAACCCGTATTGGGTCAAATCGTCTAGTATTGCTTTTCAAAGGGGATTACCAAAGTCCTTATGGACTCAGAGTAACAGAGTGTAAAAAACTTAAATTGAAACAAATGACTATCTTAAATGTCGGGAGAGAAACCTGACCGGCACCCAAACAAACAAACAAACAAACAAACAAATAAATAAATAAATCCTAAAACAATACAAAACTAAAACAAAGCACCAAACTTCACTCATTAATTAACATACAATGGTACTTACAAATGAATCCAGACTGCCAACATGTAATCCAGTTTTAACAAAAAAAGTTTAAATTGTTTGAACCATGGGGAGAGAAGAAGCCACTCTGGTGGAAGTTTCTGTGGGAATAACTTTGTAGCTTACTTTTCAAAAAGTGTAATATATTGCATAGGAGAGGCAACTTCGGTATGCATGAGATGAACCCTTTTTAGATTCATTTCTACAGTTTTAATTAAGCTGTCTGTGCTGTCTGTAGTGGGGCCTCTTTAATCCAGTCCCATTTTCAAGTGTTGATGTCAGTCTGTTTAATTGCATCAATGTCCACTTGACTCAAATTATATCTTAGATTATCTGTCTCATTCTGGTTGTCTCTCTGCCTTTCACCAACTCACAATCAATCTGTCACATTCCAGCAGATTAGCATTCCAAAAACACATTAACTGCAGTGAACAAGGTGACAGACAACCACTGTGTTAAAGTCTGCTGACACTTTTAAAAGCTTTGCTGATCAGAGACCCCTGGTGAGCTGGAGGAGGACACTCCCAGCAGGGGCCATGGCAGGGGGCAACACTTTTAAGCAGAAATGCAAAGTTACTGTATGAACTGAGGATATTCAAAGAAGGCTGGGACACAGGCTCTGACGCCATTTAAAACAACAGGGTGTTGCACATGTGCAGTGTTGCTGGAGCTGCGCTGTCAGAGGGTTATGGCCAAAGCAAGTAAAACTGTACTCATAAATTTAGTGGTAGAACAGGATGCTGATGCCGTTTTGTCATTTCTTACAAAGTCTGTCACCTCAAACTTCTACTAAATAGACCATTGACATTTCTGAAAAACGACAGTCGTTTATTTCATACTAATTTAGTCAAATAATTAAGAGCTAGGTAGTATAATCACCATATGTGCATAACAGAGCAGCTGGAGCTGAAAGAACTGGATTGCTTCCATTCCTGGCAGCATGCCGACAATCTAAAGCCTGTGGCGGTTTTACCCACTGCCTGCTCAGGCCCCTGTTTAATCCCATTGGTGAAGTCAGACTGCAGCAGCTACCTATGAAGCACACAAATTCTTATTAGCTGAGAGATATTTTTAAGTAAAAATTACACCTGATCTACAAAATGTAGTCAGAGTTTGGATGGAGCTGAGCAGTGAAAGCATGATCACAGTCGCTCATTAATACACTCATGTGTCATACATAAGTGTATTAGGCACTCTTAAGTAGAGAGACCACACTTTAAAAATACTTGAACTTCATACAAAGTCACACAAATATGGTGATATTATCAAGTCATATAATGTGTAACTGCACTAGTGAATACAGGAATATGCAAGTTTACAATAAAAAACAACCAGACAGTAAGACTGAATTACTTTTATTTTTATTTTTTTGTTATAGGAAAAGTGCATAGTTGAAGCCCTTTTTCTTTTGACAGTGACAGTGTAAATCTAGGTCTCTGATGATATCAGGTAGTCCACCTGTTAATCTCCACAATCTGGTATGGCTCCCCTGTTAATTATACACAATTTAGAATTGTTTGATTCACTGATTTTCTTCCGCATACATCAACTCTACCATTTCACGAGCAAGCAAAGAAAAATTTAGTTAACAACAATTTGAGAGAACATTTGTTATTGTGGAAATAAGCCAGCAATTGAGGACTGTTGGGATGAACTCAGCCCAAAGTAATTACAGATCATATCTGGGTTCTTCCACAATTCTTGAACTATGCAGTCAAGAAAGACCCTTTAGTTGTAAGACTAGTCCATGTCATTTCTGATATGACATTTCTGATATCTGATATAACTCTGGTACCCTGGAACATAAACCAAGGCCCAGATTTAATACAGTCAGTGACTTGAAAAACAGGATCCCCACTTTCTTGTACCGCAGTCCAAAAGCCCCAAATAGACATACAGGAAAAAAAAAAACAACAAAACAAAACATTTTTTAGATGAGTTTCTCTTCAGTAACTTAGGAGGCTGGAGTTGTATATGTTATAAATATCCACCCACATTTAGATATACTGCACCACTGTACTGTTTTTATTTTTTGATCACCAATTAAATTTAAAACTGTAATTTATCAGCTAACTCTAATACAAATTTATCTTCATGTAGTGTTAATCACTTATTTGGCAGAGGTCTGGGCCAATAATCAATAAATCCTATAAGAAAAGAACCCTTAAGTATAAAAATTGGCAATCAGAAAACATGAATATCATTTAACTTGTTCCCTATATGAGCAGTGAGATTAGGACTATAAATTCATACAGGCACCATCTTAAAACAACTACTTTTTCTTGTTCCTTTCCTTGTCATTTATTTGACATAAACATACAGAAATTATGACATAGAAACTTTGGAATGCTCCTGATATTCACAGAGTGCTGTGATTTTCAGTAAGAGAAGACGAAGAGGCCCTCATCTCCTCAAGGCCAATTTTCGTACAACTGAATCAGTACAACACATTTTCAAAGAGTAACCATTATACCACGACAGAAGTGCTAATAAAATATTATTCTTGGCTACTAATGGGTCAATATACAGTTATCATATTGTCTTTTGACTGTTACACAATTACAGTTCACAGAACCATCTGAATATGATTAAAACTTGCTTTGTTTATGCTAAGTATGCTAAATTTTACAATAACCAAACTTATAATGAACTATCTGTGTGCCCGCAATTCAGAGAACTGTACATAGTTGAAATGTGAGCATTTAATTGTCAAATCTTAGACCTCCAGACAGAGTCTTTTAACATCTGTCACTGCCATCTTTATTATATATACTAGAATAACCAAACCAGGATAAGAAGACTGGACTATTTGCTGGCTGAGGGGATGAGAGTATGTACGGTAAATAAGGCCTGAATGTAATGACATAAAATGCATTAAAACCAGTATGATGCTGTTTTACTGTACAGAAATCTGTATTCAGAATTTAAGTTAATGATAAGAAGTCATCAAATGTAATCAGTTTGCTGGTTTATCAGGTGATATGACTTAATTACTGGCACTATTTAGAGTTGTACAGTGGAAAGAGTGGAATGTTTCAGAGAGACTGAAGACTTAACCACCCTTCATTACTTCAAGCTTTTGTTCAAGAAATTTCACTGCTCAAAAGAAAAATTCTGTGCTACCCAACCTGTGTGAGTTATTCCTTCATTCTGAGTCCCCTGTCTAAGTTTTTTTTTGGCAGATCAATTAGCTTGAGAGCTGGCATAGGGGACTAACTAACTACTAACAGACCCTCTGACTAAAGCTGTAGAGCCCAGCTGATATATCAACAAGCTGTAATTGATGGCCAATATTCATCAGAAAAAGTATTAAACAGGATCAACTAACTTATTCCGTATAAATTGTATCAGTGTACCATATACGTCTGTCCATGTTTCAGTGTTTAATTTCTAACTAATGTGATTTATTTCGCATTGAAGTTTCTCCATTTTTTGATCAAAGGCTTTGCAGGTGTCAAATATTCTGCCTAAACCCATACTTTTTTAGATTTGTTGAAACTTCAAAAATATCAAATCTAAATATACAGATTGAGATATCACATATTGTTCTCATCAGTCCAGCATCAGCTGGGCTCCAGTAACAATATCCAAATCAGAGCAATCCCAAGAAACAATGGCACTGGAATAGGAAATTAAAGCAAAAAATATTTGAATGGAGGTTGACAG
>JAUZTA010000024.1:7722987-7737758 GCA_034780835.1 Ctenochaetus striatus
GGACATAGTTTTTTAGGGCCCAAATCACTATTAAGTTTGATAAGAAACAATGAATCACTTACATGTTCAGAATCAGAACCAGGATCAGAAATACTTTATTGATCCCCGAGGGGAAATTAGAGCAGGAGGGATCGCAACAGGCTGCATGCACGGCTTGCTCATGCGCACTCCGTTGTTACTTGGAAAAAATTACCAATTTAAACTTACTTAAACCACAAGTTAACCCTTTCAACAAAATTTGAAAAGGACAGATGCAGCAGAGTGAGAAGAGCTTTTAGAAAAGAAGTGATGATATCCTGCATACAAAAATAAAGGTTAAAGTTATAAATCATGTCATATGCACATAATACCATGACATTAACATTCCTTTTTATCTCAGCTGTACTTCATGTTGCAGGTCAACAAAACATCTGCAAACATCAGGACAACAGCATTGTCAATGTGAGCATGCAACTATCACAGACAATAATGTCATGCAGTGACCACACGGAGTCATTGTGACGTGACCTTGTGGTTTGGTTCGCCTTCAGTTTAGCTTTATGACTGTTGCCATTTTTGGTTTGCTGTTGCATGGGTTGCATTGCTCCCTCAGACTTTGCATTAAATAGCAGACATCTAGCAGCTTCTTCTTATAAAAATCCAGTCCTGTCTCACAGACCCTCCTTATTCTATTATATTCAATGAGATAGTTTGTCTGGTCTCAGTGTGGAAGACTTAAACACTGGCAGGAGAGTGAATAGTTGATTAATCTGCGGTGGTTTCAAAAGGTGAACTGATCAGCTGACTTGTAAGATACAGAGACCCAACAATCACTTGGCCAGTCTGTCAGACTTTGATCGAACGTATTCACAAACCTCACATACAGTATCTCAGCCTGCTTCCAAGATGTTTACCTCAGCTGGACGCTGACCTCTTGTTGTAGTGTGTGTACTCAGAGATAAGAACTGCTGTTCTAAGGGTTTCACAGACAGACTATTGGGCCAAACGTTCTCAAGACTGATATTAGAAAAACTGTGAGGGCAATGGTTATAGTTCGGAGGGGTTTTACACGTCACAGGGCCAGACACCCCCACAGTGTGGAGATCTATATAGTGATGTGCTGTCATTTTTGTTTACAACTTCGGAGAAAAAAAACTAGAAGCAGCATGTCAACCGTTAACAAGCAACTATCTTCCATCAGCTGTGCAGGCAAGTTGGGATTTATGTTCCCTTCTTTCATTTTTGTATTCTTTTTTACTGCCTTTGATTTAAACTTGACAATCCTCCTTTTTTGTGTCTTCAGGCAGGAAGACGTCTTCTGTCTCAACTGAGATCAGACTGGCTTTGCTGGGCAAGACTGGCAGCGGGAAAAGCTCCACTGCAAACTCCATTTTGGGTCGTAACATCTTTGATTCAAGAGCGAGCAGCACCTCTGTCACCCAACGTTGTCGAAGGGCCTTTGGAGAATTTCGTGGGAGACACCTGACGGTCCTTGACACTCCAGGGCTGCTGGACACTCATCAGACTACACAGGAGGTGCAGAGGGAGTTGAGGAGGAGTGTTAGCCTCTTGTACCCTGGGCCCCATGTGTTCCTTGTTGTTATTCAGATTGGGAGGTTCACTCGGGAAGAGAAGGATGCGGTGCGGCAGATCAAACAGGCAATGGGTACCCATGCTTTGGGTTTCACTGTGGTTGTATTTACTCATGGAGATCTTCTGGAAGAAGGGAAATCTGTTAAGCATTGTTTTATAGACCAATGCAAAGATGTCGCCCAGCTGGTGGATGAATGTGGGGGCAGATACTGTGTTTTCAACAACCAGGGCTCCAAGAGCAAAGAGCAGGTGTCTGAGCTGTTTGCCTTAGTTGATTGCATGATGCAGGGAAATGGAGGAAGCTGCTATGGCAGCAAGATGCTCCTGAAAGCAGAGCAGGATCTGGATCAGGAGCTGGAGGAGAAAAATGAGAGGGTGGCTCTGTTAAAAAAGAAGCATGAGGCAGCAATAAAAGAGATGTATAGAAAGGAGCTAGAGATTGTTCAGCAAGAGAGCAAGGTGGTGGTGGAGGAGCAAGGGAAAAAATATGAACATGAGAAAGAGAAGGAGGAGGTACTGGCAAGAGATCATGAAAAAGTCTTCAAACTAGAGTGGGAGGAAAATCACAAGAAGCAGAAGGAGAAGAACATGCAAGAGATGTTGAGTGTGGTGGAGAAATGTAGAGAGGAAACGGAGAGGAAGGATGGCTCTCAAGAAAAGCTTGACAGATGTACTAAAATGCTTGAGGAGCAGGCTAATCAGGTGGAAAAAATGAGAAAACCAATAAGGGAGAAAATTCAAGAGGATGGAGAGGAATGTGAAAAGAAAGAGAGAGTCAGGGAACTTCAGCAGACAGATGAAATGAAGATAGAAGCCTTGCGGAAAGAGCTATGTAGACTCACCAAGAGTTTGGAGGAGCATAGCAGGAGGGAAGAGGAGAGGAAAAAGCAAATGGAGACCCTGCTAAGGCGTGAGCGGGAGGAGAACCAGAGAGAAAGAGACATACAGATTGAGAATCAGAGAGCAGATAGAAGAAGAATGGAGGCCCTCAAGCAGGAACTGAAGCTCATCCAAATGAAAATTGAGCAGCAAAAAAACAGTGAGGAGAACCTTAAGAGACAGCTGGAGGAGAACCTGCGAAGGGAGAGGGAAAGGTGTGACAGAGAAATGTCTTGGCTGAAAAAGCAGTGTGACAAAAAGTGCTGGGGCCAAGTCAAGGAGGAGTCTGCAGAGAGACACGGCAAAGTGACAAATGTGACTGGATATATGCAGCAAATGGGACTGATGGGGCTGAATGTAGCTTTTCAGAGCTTTAGAGCTTCCTGCTGTCTACAATGACAGCATGAACGTTTCTACAATGCATTTATCATATGTAAGCCAAATACGCTCATTTTAACTGTACTGTTTTCATGCATATGAGTGCTGTGAATTTCAAACTGAAACTTTATTCAATAATGTAAATGTACAAAATGTGACTTTTTAATAAGAATTTTTATTACATTCAACTATTAAGTCAGAGTTAGTGAAAGAATGGTCTTTCATACCCACGTGACAGCAATGTCGTATCAACAAATGGACGTAATTCCAGTTTGTCCTAAATCAGCAAATGCACAAAAATAGTACCGACCCCTTAAAAATGACGGAGATAATCTGATTATCAACTCCCCGCCCTCTGCTTTGGACTGTCTGTCTCTGTCTCCATAATCTAAATCTGTATTCAAACAAACACTCTGTTGCCATTAATAAAGATGAAACGCTGCTGGAGTGCTATTTCAGTGTTTCTCATTATTGATGCTCAAACTCCAGCTGTGCCATCTGGTTTAGTCCCCAGTCAGAAAGTCTGATTTTATTGCATTTTTATCATATTTTGAGTACACATCATGCAACTGTGTGATCTTGACAATTCTGTCCGATGAGTTGCTGGTAGAGAAAAAGGCAAGCATCATATAATCAGTCGTATAATATTCTTTCTATACAGTTAAAGGAATAGTTTGTTTTTTGGGGGGGTCAGCTGATCAGCCTTGCTAAGCATCAATGCTAACCTGGCTCTGTCCAATGATAACATGATCCTGGCAACCTCATGGTGATGAAAAGATTTTAGGGAAGTGCACGGCCAAGAAATAGTCTGGAACTTAACCCCCACTCAAAACAGCTTTGCACCTCTCCATTGGATCCTTGGCATTGTGCATGGTGATGTGAGGCGTATGAATGCAGCTGCTTGGCCATGAAAACCCAGTTAATGAAACTCCTGACACACATGTTGTTTCCAATAGAAGTTAGGTAGGAGCCCCAGCTGTCACTTTCAAATAAAGAAAAATAAACTAAATATTAGTGCAACGATACTGAACTCTCTATGATTTATTCTAAGGGTTTGTCTATGGAGTTTTAAGAGCTAGAGCAGAGAGGGGCTGTTCTGATCCAGTAACCTGACAAGCACACCAAGACTTGCCAACACCACAGTTGTTAGGTCAAGCTAAGCTAGTATTGTGTCAGTACAATATTACATTTTAAACAAGCTAAATTTTCAACTTTGTGTAACCCAAGGTGAACTTTAATGAATAAGGAGATTTGAATAAATGACACCCTTAAAAAGACCTCTTTTGAATGTATTCAAATATTGAAGGAGGCAACCAACTATATAAGGACAGAGGATAAGCTCTTACATGTAAAAAAAGGAAGTCATGTCTGTCTTGCTGGAAAGCCTCAGCCTTCACAAGACAGTCAAGACACACTATCTGTCACTTGGCAGAGGAGCAGAGTGTCAGGTGACCTACATTTGGATTGATAGGGCTGGAGAAAATCTGCTCTGTAAAACAAGGTTTCTGGACAAAGAGCCAACTGGAATCAAAGGTATAGTAGATAAATGGACACTGTTAGATGCTGTAGTTGTTTAGTTCAAGCTAAAACCTCCTCGAATTATCTGATATTATTGTGCTGATGTGTTTCTACTTCTTAAGACCAAATAACTGCAACTTTCAAAATGTTCCTTATAACTTTGACAGACATCCCAGAGTGGAGCACACCCTGGACTGAAGGGAAAATAACTGAAGTCACATTGGCCCCGGTCAGAATGTTTCGAGATCCTTTCACTCTTGATCCAGATAAACTAATTCTGTGTGAAGTGCTCGACATCAACCATGCGCCCATGGGTAACATTTTCAGTACTGGCTAATAACTCCTAAGTGTAAGATTTACAGACACTCAAGTACTTGTGCTGTGCCTAGTGACTTTGAATTTTTTTTTATTATTATTATTTTTGCAAACAGAAAGTAATCAGCGTTCTCAGTGTGCTAAAGTTGTGGAGCAAGTTAGAGAATTTCAGCCGTGGTTCGGGATGGAACAGGAGTACACTCTGTTGGGTTTGGACGGACGGCCCTTTGGTTGGCCTCCTCAGGGATCCCCATGTGCAAATGGTGAGATTAACAATGAATATAGATTAAGAATTAATTTATGAAGAGAAATTAAGAAAACTGTGAAGAAATGTGCAATTTGTTGCATGATGTAAAACATGCAGTGATAATCCACTTTCTATTTGTCTTCTGTAATTTTAACTGCTTTCTAAGCAAACCGTGTTTTGTGTTGGTTTCATTCTCAGTGCATTGTGCCGTGGGCATCAACAAAGTCTATGGAATAGACATTTCTGTCTGTCACTATAAAGCCTGTGTATATGCTGGTGTAAAGATCTGTGGCACCAATGCAGAGTCATCACCCTCCCAGGTATATACATGTCAGTTAAACTAATGAGTTACCAAATTCTCAAAAGACAGTAAAATTATGAGAACCTGTTTGACTACATGTGAACAACTTATACATGGAGGACCGAATGAGACTCACCAGGAGGCAATGACACTGAGTCTGCACTAATCATTATTTTTACAGGTATGGAGTCAAATGACTTACTATTGTAATGATGAACCAAAAGACATTAAAAATGTATCCAAGTTGAAGGTGCCAAAACCTGAAGTTATTTGATTGGCCTCTTGAGGCTTCCTGAAAAAGTTGGTTCTCATAGACTCCCACATTAAAATATCCAACTTTAAAGCAGGAACCAACATTTTTACATGTAGTGTTTGCCATTGTTTCATATTTGAAAACAGTTGCCACACATTAAGAGATATGAAGTGATGTGCAACAAAAGAATAAAAAATTAAAAAATAAATTAATCAGTGACGTTTTAGTCACATTTAACTTGTTAAAGTCACATTTAACTTGCATTGTGTTTGACTTTTAAATACATCATCTGTCCTCTACTCTGTCTGACTGGTGTGTTTGTGTGATCAGTGGGAGTTTCAGGTTGGTCCCTGTGATGGAACTGAAATGGGGGATCATCTGTGGATGGCCCGCTATATTCTGCATCGTGTCTGTGAAGACTTTGGGGTTGTTGCCTCTCTGGATGCTAAACCCATTGAAGGCAATGCAGCCACATCAGGCTGTCACATCAACTTCAGCACCAAGGAAATGAGGAGTGAAGGGGGACTTCAGTAGGTTTAGATAACTGAAGCACAAACACACACAGTCTTGAGCTCTTGGTGCATTGCAAATATAATTTTAAATTAGGCATTTGGAATAGATGCATAAATAAATTATGCTTTGTGTGTCATTACAGGTACATTGAAGAAGCGATCAGAAGGCTGAGCAGGCGTCACTCTCAGCACCTCCGTGTGTACGATCAACGTGGTGGCGCTGACAACATAAAACGCCTCAATGGTCAAAGCTGCAGCTCCAGTTTCCATAAGTTCACTACAGGCACAGCCTCTCGTGATGTTAGTGTACGCATCCCTGGCCTTGTCAATCAGAGGGGCTGCGGGTACTTAGAGGACAGACGTCCTGCTGCCAACTGTGACCCTTACTGTGTGATAAAAGCATTGGCTGAAACCTGTCTGCTGAACACCACAGAGGAAGATGAAGATGAGGAGGAATACATGGCTTCCTAACGGAGAAAGACATCAAAGATACCACAAAGTCCGACAACCTATGGGGTTTACATATTGCAAACTCTGCATAAAGTTATAGCCTTTTTGAAGTTTAAAAGAAATCTGACAGATTTGCAAGTTTAATGCAAAACTTTGATGTAATGTGAGACAAATATGTAAATAAAAGACAAAAGATGCTGACATCTTTTTTCTTTCCTTTCTTTTTTCCTGCAAACATACATGCAGTGTGGTATAGTTTCTTTCTTCAATTTTTTTTGCAGGAAAACACTTTAGCATGTTAAGTAAAAGCAACCACAATGCCTTAATTCATGGAAAGTTTTGTCTGTAAACTTGCTGAACTCACCAACAGAGATAGTTACTTAGTGAATAACAGACTTAATCAATAATGGACGGGTGATGAATCAAGTAGATTATAGATGCCTAACAGAATCCCAATGGACAAAATAAATGGTAAAAACATAAAAACATACACCATAATTACTGAGGAAATGCAAGGCTATTGCCTAAATGAACTTATACAAATTTTATTTTGAAGGTTCATGTTTGTGTTTACATTTGTTGTTTTGTTTCTTTTTGTCTTTAAAATTTATGGAATCAAGCTTTATCTGTCTAGCCTTTATTCATACATAATAACCTATCTAAAGTAACTTCACAGGCCCATATATAGCTCACACATAAATCTGTCTAAGAAAAACTGAAATAATGAAATGAGGTGGATGAATGATGTCACCCTTATTATTTGATCTCCATATCTCCAAATTTTATCAGCCCTGCGTTTTTCAAATGTGTTTTATCTATACTTGATTTTCTATGTTTTAGTTCTTATTTTATTGTAGTTTGCACTTTGTGCCTGATTTTTTAAAAATCATGATGCTAAAAATGTAAAGCACTTTGGATATTCGCTGTAAAAAGTCCATTATAAATAAAAACTACCTAGATGTCGCCTTGGCACCAGCACTGAATGAAAAAACTGTAATGTCACGCGCGTTAAGTGGGAATTAAGAGATGTATTTACAAACACTGAGAAAAGAATGTTGATGTGATACGTTATGTTACATAGCACTGCTGAAAAAAGTAAATGAATGCAGGTATAATTTAAAATGGCATGACACGTTTTTTTTCTCTTTTCAGACGCCAAACTTCTCTCAGCCCTGCGCTCTCTGCGCCGTGTTGTCAGCAGTGAGGACCAGCTGGTGGTGCGTGTGGTCTTCTGTAAATCTGCTCTGCGCACAGCACGGATCAGTCCTGCTGGACCTGTGCGCCCTTCACTCTGAATGATGCCCTTTCCTCTAGTTTCTTTTCTGTGAATGGTACGAAAAGGATGACTTTCTTGTCCCTGTCGGTTGACAAATGGCTGAACGCATGACCAGGCAATGAATAACACGACCGGCTTGGCACTGTTAGGAACTGGACGTCGGGAGGAATTACCGGCCCACCGAGCACTAACAGGCTGCGTCCTGGCGCTGCTTATCATTTGGACGCTATTAGGTAACTTCACTGTATGTGCAGCCGTTTTTCGCTACCGGCATTTGCGCGCCAAAGTGACCAACATCTTCATCGTGTCCTTGGCACTGTCAGACCTCCTTGTCGCCGTGCTGGTGATGCCATGGAAAGCTGTGGCTGAAGTGGCGGGTTTTTGGCCATTTGGAGGGTTCTGTAAGACCTGGCTGGCCTGCGACATCATGTGCTCCACGGCTTCCATCCTTAATCTGTGCGTCATTAGTGTGGACCGCTACTGGGCCATCTCCAGCCCTTTCCGCTATGAGAGGAGTATGAACAAGACGGTGGCTCTTGTCATGGTTGGCGTGACCTGGACAGTCTCCGTGGTCATCTCTTTTGTTCCCGTGCAGATGAACTGGCACCGGGAGGAGTTCGGCCATCCAGCTGCTGAAGATTTGGCGCCGCACGGTAAGAGTGCTGATGGGAGCTGTGACTCGAGCCTCGGCCGCACATACGCCATCTCTTCCTCCCTTATCAGTTTCTACATCCCTGTGGCCATCATGATTGTCACATACACCCGAATCTACCGGATAGCCCAGCTTCAGATCCGGATGATATCGTCCTTGGAACGGGCCGCGGAGCACGCGCAGAGTTGCCGCTCAAGTATACCTGAACAATTTCCCCACCTGTGCACGGAAATCAGTGCCAACTCATATCAGTCTCAGATCCATCTTCATCCGGATTCTCGGCAGTCTGACCAGGCACACCGGGAACTCAAAGTCTCCATCAGAAAAGAGACGAAAGTCCTTAAAACTCTGAGCATCATCATGGGTGTTTTTGTCTGCTGCTGGTTACCATTCTTTGTTCTGAACTGCGCTCTGCCCTTCTGTCCCGGACCAGAGACCCCGGGGGGCCAGCGGGGCCCTTACTGTGTCAGCGAAAAAACCTTCGATGTCTTCGTGTGGATAGGCTGGAGCAACTCATCTCTCAACCCGGTCATCTATGCATTCAACGCGGACTTCAGGGAAGCGTTCCTGCGCCTGCTTCGCTGCCGCGGAGGAGGCTGCTGCTCCGCGGTGGGCGCAGCGATGGAGACCGTGATGGCGAACAACGAGGCCAGACACCTGAGACAGGAGAGTCCGCTGAACGTTAAGCTGAGCGTCTCTTGTGCCATGAAAACCGTGGGAAGTGAGGACAGCGGGAACACAACTGTGACTGTGTTTTCTCACCGAGGGACAACCTCAGAGCAGGTGACGGACACCGAGGACAACAACGACAAAGACAGACTGACGCAGATACCAATATAATGGGCCTGCGTGACACCATTTATTAATCCAATATGCGAGGTCATTGAGCAAGACAGATATGAAAAAAAACGATGAATAGTTGGCACATCTAACCCCAGATTAGCTACGAGGGCAGGAAAAATAATCACTGGAAGCAGTGATTTTAATCCCAGTGTCAATCAAACACGTGAACAAAAAACAATCCTAAAATTAAAGAGAAAATAGTTTTGTACCAAAACCACACAGCACAATGTTAGTACCTTTTTCAGGATTAACCTAATTGTGCGTGTAGCTGCTTTGTGGACTAAAACTCATTTTTGTTCACATTGATGTTAATCCAGCCAAGACACCGTTGATTGATTGCACAATTCAAAGTGAGAACTACCACAGCTTTTCCTCTAAGTACAGATAAAAGCAGTCCAAGATAAATCAAGTTGAATGATTACATTTTTTTCCACATTCTAAGTCAAATCAAGTTAACAAGAAGCTCAGAAGGAAATAAGCACTTAAATAAATTCCTCCAGGCCTGTAGCACTTGAGTCATTTTAGGAGAAATAGTCGTAAATGACAAGGCAGAATAAGGCAGAAACCTGTAGGATAGTCAAAGTCCTGACTCACTTATTGACTAGTTTTTTCAGTCTCAGCACTAGATAAGAATTTACGTCAAACATGGGCGATAATCACCTCCAGTTTACTTTGCTGAAGTAAGATTTTGACCAGTGACATATTTCACTCATTTCATTTTTAAAAAAGCAGTCAGTGACAATAGAGATTGTTGCCGTGAGGCTTCCCATTAAGCTGCTGCGGACAGAGTGTTATCAGAGGTCAGGATTTCTCTGAATCTCTAGAAATGGGATTATGTAACTAACTCACATTTGCACCCGTCAGCTGTGCATCTCAGTTGATGCACTGTGCACTCTGTTTCCCCCTCTCTCTTCTGAAAGAAACAAACATAAATAATTTGTAAAGGTTGTTCCTGTGAAAAAATGCCCTGACCAGTGAGAACACAGAAGCTTTTACGGTGACAACCTTCAAAAACGCAAGATATGAGGCAGACACAGAGGCAGGGACTTCAAAGTTCGACCTAGTTGGAGATTCACAGTCTCACATCCTGCTCAGTGATGAACTTTGCACACGTTAACGTCTGTTCATTTTCGTTTAATGAGACTTCCTTGTTGGTGTTAAATATGAAACGTGTGTTACAACCTCAAAGAGCCTCAAGCCTTAATGTAGCCAACCAGAAAAATGATTCCATCCTGAGCTGCAAATGTTTTGTTGGTGGTTGTGATCACAACACTGTTAGAGTATTAAAAGAGTATTTATTAGGGGAATGCGCTTTTTTGCTCTTTTGCCAAGAGAAGATTGATCTAGGTTCAAATGAAGCAGGATTGTAGCTTAGCACTATGACTGGAAACAAGGAAACAGCCAGCTGGCATGGTTCTTGCTAGCTTTAGCCCCTCATATAAAGCTTTGAACATCCTGCCAGGAGTTTAATCAACAAATTTGTTTCTTGCTCAACATGCAGATCCATGCAACACACTGGGATTTCAGAGGTGTAAAGTTGCCCATCACACTCTTTTCAATGTCTGTTTTCTAAGATGTTTACTTGTATCATTTGAAATACACAATTTCAGCTTTAAATGAGAAGATGTACCTTCCATGACTGCTGAATTAAATTTGCACATGTAGGGGGCGATTATGATAAAAAAAACATAAGACTTTCTCAACTCCTTTAGGTCATGAACTTATCTTACTAGTACATGGTGTATTGTACACACAGAGTGTATTAAATGGAAGTGTATGGATAGAAGTATGAATGGGGACACAGTAGGTGAGTTGTTGTAAGTAGGGAACTGTAAAGTTGCTGGTAATCAGATTATTTTAATCTGTGAACAGAGTTAAACTACCGGTTTCTCCCTGATTTCAAGTCCTTGTGCTACATTAAGTTAAGTGGCTGCTGGCTCCATATTTATCATAAGGACACATATATTTTCTACAGGAAAGACAATGATCATATTTCCCCCAAAATATTCTTTTTATGTTCACCACACATACACCAAATGCGGTAGGCTAATAGATCTACTTTCCAATTTCACTGAAAATGTGTGCAGTTAACACTTGTTTTATGCTATCTCTGCAAGGCACTATTGTTTCCATGTTTATATCTGTGTTTCTTCTGATTACGCAGGAATGAGGAAACAGAGATGGTACAGTAAACTGTATAATTGTTTCCAGAGGGGAAGAGTGTGCAGCCTTACGGTATTTCCTGTGTAATGGGCTTGTAACCTACATAGGACATCCATCAGCTGTAGGCGCCTCCAACTGTATATAAGAACAGTCACCATACCAAAGATGATTAATAAAACAAAGCTCAAATACATTTTTTATAATGTGTTTCCCATTTACAGTGGTTGCATGTAGGCTACTGAAAGAGAAGTCATTGTAAACCTGACTGGAGTGCAGTTCAGAGAGAAGTGTGGTTTCCTCTCTTGGGTATGATAAAGTGATTACATCTATTAATACTGACTGACTATCCTTGTTTCATTCTTTCGCCATATCATCCTTATGTCACCCTGAAGGAGCTCACTGTATATAGATGTGTCTCTAAGGATAGTTGTATTTGCTCGGGGTAACTTTTAATGGGCCACACCTACCCAACCATGAACGTGTGAGAGTTGGAGCCCTCAGGGCTGCAGGACGGACAGAGGAAGTAGAAGAATCCAGATCCTTCACTTAAGTTAAAGTAGCAATAACACAAGGAGAAAAAAACGCAAGTTTGAGCTTTGCATTCAAAACCATGCATTCAAAAATTCTTAAATCAGTGTTTCAGTGAAATGTATTTTAAGTATCTAAAGTAAAAGTACTCATCATGCACAAAAAAACAGTTCAATTCTGTGTTTCACAGTTATATATAATGTTTTTTAGATTAATATTACTGCAGCATGCATTACTTAATACTGATGCTTAATACTAGCCAACCTAAGTTTGGCTACTCTCAGTTACCTGATGGACTATATGGACCATATTTGCCTCTGAGATGCAGCGAATTAGAAGTTGCATCAAATGGAAATATGTACGTAAAATGCATGTAACCTGAATAAAGCACAGAATTTACTAACAAATACACTTTAAGTTACATTACATCTTTACATTCCACCTCATCTCTCAGAAAACAGATAACATACAGCAACAACATACAACATGTCAAGGAATCAAGGTCATTTATTTGTCATTTTGCAACCCTTTATGTTGCACACACACGGAACATATTTCAATAGAGAATACAATAAAAAGGTAAAAGTGAAACAACATATGCAGTTTTTAACACACCTATTAATGTATGATACACACAGCATTCAGTGATTCTTGTAAGAGACAATTTTTAAAGCACTGACACTTCAGAAATAAAGACTTGTCTAAGGAAAAAAAGATCAAATTTATAAATATCTTATCAAACTAAAATCGTGCATTTACATGTCATGGATATTGGCTAAAGGATTTGCTTTGACCTCACATGCACTGACTTTTCTTCTCTGATCCAGTTTGTGAAGTCTTTCCATCCAAAAGGCCTCATAATCCTCTGTGGTCTCTTTGGGGACATCAGATCAGGTCGTTGTATTGTTTCCTGCAATAATCCTGTTCCTCCAGAGGGGGGAGGTCCCTGATCTCTGTATTACAACTGATACATGGAGAACACAGTCAGTTAGGTTTCATCCTGGCTTACAATCATGTCTGTCGGCACACTGTTCTCATATAAATTATGCAATCCTTTATATCCTTTATGTTCAGGAACGCTCAGGGCAAGTCAGAGGAGTCATACGTGTGTGTTTAATTTATGAGTGTGTGTATTCCAAGTCAATGAATCTGAATGTTTCCGGCAGAAAAATGAATTAGGTCAGATAAGTTTAGCAAACCGGACAACTCAGAGGAGGGGAAAAAGGAGAGGCAGAGGGCGAGAAAGTGTGTGTTTTAAAGTGTGTGCGTGAGTGAGAGACTGAACTAAGAACTATAAATTAAAGTGCACATAATAATCATGAGCATTTAAATGAAAAATACGAAAAACTTTTCGAGTCAGTAGACATCCTGTTTCATAAAAAGTTTATAACAAAACTTTAAAATAGGAATTTAAACATGATAAAACCCTTTGACCATTGTTTGGGACATTAATTGCCTTTGATCTGGAGTAACTAGCTTCTAAGTAACAATGAAATGTAATTTGAAAATATAAATTTTACCCTTTCTTACTCAAACTCTCTATTGTAGTAGACATGGAAAATATAATACAGATATAAGTTTACAAGTAACAATGTCATCTCTGGGAAAAAAAGGAAAAAAAAATCTATATGATATCTATAATAACTGAGAGAGATAGAAAGCAAGATAAAGGGGCAAGAAGAAGCCAGAGTAATTACTATTTACTTCAATGTAAGACTTCTTATAAGAAGTAGACTCAATGCAGCTGTGAGTGCACAGCTGGCTGCCACCTCTCATTCATGCTGCTGCATGATGAAGCAGTTGAATTATTAGTGCGATTCATGAGGAAGCCTGTGCTCTCACTGTGTCCTCCTAACCTCTAAAAATAGATCAGTGAGAGATGCTCATGGATAGAAAAAGAGCTGTAATTGTTACACTGGTCAGAAAATGACTCTGGCACACTCGAGAAAATGTTGAAATCTAGTGGTAGAAATCATGTACTACGTCCACAAGGTTGCATTAATGATTCAATAAATCTGTAATCGTGACAGTAAATATTCTGAGAAATAAAAAAATCACAATGTTAGTTAAACAAGAAGTGACACTGCATCAAATGACTGCATTTATACAACAGTTTTTCTAGCCCATTCACCATTCAAAGTGCTTTCTTTTACATTTCAACACTCACCTACTCACACACATGAAAAGTTAAGAACTGCCACAACACATGAACCATACACTACGCATCTGGTTACTCAAATTTTATCAACGCCTTCCAGCCAATCAGAATTTAAAATTCTGGTATTCTGGTATAGAGAGGTGAAGTCCCTCATTCTTGTTTGGCCTGAGGTGACTGCTGTGTTGGTGTTGGTGACCCAACACGAAATAAAAAGTTTCTTCACCATCTTGAATGGATGTGGATATCAGTCTGGATTCGGGCCATTTATTTGTTATAAAAGATAAGACACTTATCACATTATGTCACGTTACCAAAAACAAGCCACATGTTTTCACTTTGTTTCATATGTTAAAAAAAAGGGCCACATGTTTTGTTTATGTGTTTGGTCAGCAAAAACAGATCAATATTACAGTACAAGACTCTTTGCTGCTTAAGTCACACACCAGATTTTAAAGTGCATATTCAAATATCATTTTTGAAATTTTAGAAGCTTTGAGTTCAGAATGTTTTTGTCTCTAAGTGTTTACATTTGCTTAAAGCCCAATCCCCGATTAACTACCTGCTGACTTTTAACTTTTGTTTTGAAAGTGAGTCATCAGCCTCTGTGAATCATTTACACTAATAAAACAGAACAAGATAACAGAAGACTTTAGTCCTTAGGATCACTTTCAATACTTGTAAAAGTGCATAAATATATATATATATATATATATAGACCTGTACCTG
>JAUZTA010000024.1:7872115-7884855 GCA_034780835.1 Ctenochaetus striatus
TATTGTCTCTGTTATAACTTAAGTTTTGGCAGTCTGTGTGTGTGTGCGTGTGTGTGCAAATGTGTCTGAATGTTTGTGTGTGTGTGAGTGCGCATAAGTGTATGAATCTGGTCAATGTAACAGTTTAACAGCTGGCTCATTATCTGCGTTCATACACACACATATGAAAACTCCATCAGGCTCAACTGCATCCACTGAAGTGTTACCTCAATGAATTCAATCCATTTCAAGGTTTGCTTGTGTGCATGAGTGTGTGTTACTGTGTTTTCTGTTGCAGCTGGCTTCATTTTTCTGCGCAGTCAACAACTTAATATACGTCTTTCGCTCCCCACACAATCACATCTTAAAATCAAGACAAGTTTTTTTTGTACCTAATTAGAAGGCTCATCATTTTTTAGGTTTCCAGGAAAAAAATGCCACTTTTTTCCAAAAAAGAAGCAAAAGAAAGCATCTGTTTAGACTCATTTTCAGTCAGATGTTGTGTTCACACAGCCAAAAGAAGAAGGAAAAGACAGAGAATTATGACTAATTTCCAGTAAACTCGAGCCTTCTAGATAAAGAGACAGGAGAGAAGATGTAATAAATTCCTCATAATTGAAGTGTTTCAGGCCCAAATTCTTTTTGTCCTCCATCACGCTATATTTAAAATGCAGCAGAGGACTGTACAGAACAACCACTGCAAGTATTATGAGTTAAAGAGACACTGAGCACAGTTGACTGACCACTGTACAGTGCAGCAGGAAAGGCCTAATAGAGCTAATACTTAAACTGACTTTTAGCTCTACGTCCTTGCTGGAAACACAGAGAGTTCACTGGAGCTTTAACAGATAATAGAAACATTCATGGCCCTCTATAAAAGTTTCTGTGTGTTACCTTTGTTGAAGCTGAGCTAGCAGCTCAGAGAGGCAGATTTTCTTTTTACCGAGTTTTTAATCACACCATCTGACAAATTCCCTGCTGAATTAGTTTCAATATATTGCAAAACAATGAACTTTATCTAAGCAGTGGCATTACAGTGTTAAGAGGTGTTTAGCTTTTCTCTGAGAGGTACTGTAGAACATCTGGAGGAGGAACACAGACTGAGCTTTCTGACATTGGCAGTGAGTTGAGGGAAGAGGATTTTAAGAACCCCACTTTGCAAAAACTTCCATCGCAGCCTGTCGTCACCGAGAGCCGCAGTGAAGTGTGTAACGTAAAACAAGTCTTGTCACTGGAGCATCTCCTCGTTCACACTATTAAATATTTGCCTGGTTTGAAAGAAAACACAATTAATCAGAAAATACTCTCAGGAGAGGCTGATTGTAATCCATGTTGCAGGATTGCGTTGTGAAATAGATATGAAGAGTGGCCAACAAGCTGATGATAGCACCTTATGATGTTTTCCCTCCTTTATGCTGAAAGTTCATGCAACAAGTGTAACACATCACACACACTGTTTTACTATCTACATTTATCCATGTTGACAGGTTGTTCTGTTAGTTTATTTTTAAGTTCACCTTAATTAGCATGTTTTTCTGTCTCAAACATAAAAAGACAACATTGTGACAGAGGCTGTGAAAGTCGTATTTCTCTGAAACCGTAATAAAGGTTATGACTACTTCATTAACAAGAACATCTGAATGGTAACACTGGCTTTAACATCGAGGCTCATTATTCGCTGCCTGCACTGTCCTGCTGGTCACATTCATTCCCTCTCTTTCTTTACATTGCTGCAGCTGCTAGAAATAGCACATAAAGTGAGCTTGTGGAAATGCCGCAGGCGACAGCTTATATGACAAAGCTGCGACTACAAGAAGCTATTAGCAAGCTTGCCAAACAGTCATTAGCAAACAGCAGAGTTCTTACTGAGTGTGAACAGACAGAATCAATCCAGTGTTGCTGCAAAAAACTGTATTTCTTTTTCATTTATCCTGTCAGAACTGTTCCTGGAAAGCAAGCAAAAGGAAAACCTGAATTGATTTCTGTGGTGTCTGGTCAAATAAAAAAAATGAACCTGTGGAATAAATAATGTGTCTGCAGGTAGTAAGTGATAAGTGCATGTGTGTGTGTGAGTGAGAGAGAGAAAGAAAGAAAGAGAAGAAGACTTATTGATGCCACATGTGTGAATAACGACTGGTGGTTTTGTCACCAAGCGTGTGAAGCATCACATCGCGGTGACACATCTCTGTGACAGCTTCCAGCGTAAACACTGCAGCTGGACTTTGACGGTGATAACTGGTGACAAGGAGAGGGAGAGGAGAAAGGAAGGAAAGGGTAGTACACTCGTAGATAGCAGCTGTGGGCCTGACTTCATGGCTTCACAAAGCGCTTTGAGCCAGACCTTGTTCTGACAATGCAATTGTACAGAAGAGGGGAACTCCATGAATCTTAAAACAGCTCCCTGTGTGGTTCAGATAGAAATGTCACTCCACTTTTCAGTAAATGGCTGCAACTCAAAGGCAAAACTACAGAGATTCATTTAACCTTTTGCTTCAGTTTTATGGGCGTGTGCCTGATTTTAGGTTCGGTTTATGTGCATATGAGCACCTGAGACCCTTTCCTCTGATGTTGCACGTCCTCAGTGAACTCCCTGTAAAACACCACCCATTTACTGCTGCATCCACCCTTACTAAAAGAAAAAACACGTGCATTTGGTGGCAGTGACGACAAATGTGGTGACAAGAACAGTCAAGCGATTCAGAAAAGGTCTCTCTGTCCAGGTTATAAAGCAACTATAGCCTCATTGCTCATCTTTACAGCTGTCAGTTAGCAGACCACCGAGGCCCGATGCATGTGTCAGCCTTTTCTTTAATAGGGAACACAGCCTCTCCACGCAGCTATTGATTTACCACCACCACCCCTGCTATCTCTACAATCACCCAGGAGTTTGATCAGCACAGGTTAGATCAAATTTACCCTGGTTGTGTGTGTGTGTGTTCTTATTGAAAGCTGGCAGGAGTGGATGAAATTAAAGAAAAAAAAACACAGACAAATACTGTGGTGTGTTTTGATATGAGTGTGTGTATGTATTTGTGTGTCTCTGTGTCTGCGTTCACTCACTTTCAGCTCTTTGCATTTGTGCTTCTGCATCCGTTCAGAGCGCAGCAGTAAATTGAGCAGCTGTATTGTATCCTGCGAACAAAAGAGGCCCATTTGTATAAATTTGGCTTGTAGAGGGTTTGGCTCGGAAAAGCGCCCCTAGCGTGGCAGATTTGATTACACGGGTATCTGTTGCTCTGCCTCAGCGGATAAAACAGGCCTCCATCAATACAAGAAGTCACCGTGCCCCCCAACACTTCAAACAAAACTTCATGTATTAGAGACCAAGCTAAGGGTCTTAGCAAAAGTATTCATCTAAACAAGCTTGTGTATTTGTCTTGGATAATTCTGTTGCACAATTTTAATAGCAAGAGCTGGATATTTTTCTTGTAAGCTTTGATTATTCAAAGGTCACATCTGTTTTTAGCCAATCTGCCTCGTTGTTTGGTCAAAATTTACAAAGTGTGAGAAAAAGCAGGGGATGCAAAGGTAAGTAATATTGGATATAGAACAGAATTTGCATTAAAAATATGTTATTACATATATGAATGTAAATAAGGAATTCTGAAAAGAGAGTGAAAAGAGCTGTTGTTTTCATTTGATAGCAAAGCCAAGTTGCAAGAACTGTAATTTGTTTGAAACTCACTCAGTCACTCATGGTGATGAGAAATCTGGAAACAGGAAGTTTCATGTTTCATTTCAATAAAAAAATTTGCTCAATCAATACTTAGTCATTAAATGTTGGGTAATTACATAAATCCTATCTGAAGGCAGACTCATGTTGTTCACATAACAAAGCGGGAAGCAGTTATCTAAGTGCATATACTTTAAAAACAAATGGCAAATACAAAAAAACTAAATAGAAATCCTGGAAAATGTTTCACTGTCATAATAAAGCAGCAATTTTTTGCCGTCTTAGGACTTGCAAATGTAAAAATTAAGCAAATAGCAAAGTCTTGCAATTCTACAAACAAGTAAAGTCAGACTTCAACACATATTAATTACTTATTATTTACACATGAAAATGAATAGAAGTATATAAGAGTGTATAAATATTTGTGCAGTAGAGTCTCTTATTTATAAAGCTGGCCATCAAAATCCCAGACGCTTCCCTCCTCTCTCTCCGTCTCTGCTTTCTTAGTAAATAAAAAACATTACAACTCAGTGGACTGCTCGCTCTATTTATCAAAAACATATGATTATTCACTTTTCCCCTTCTCTCGTATTGTTTTCTTTTTTCTGAACATGACTTCGATAGGCTAATTTTTCTCTTCAACCACTCATCCCTAGATATTTCTTTGTCTATCGTTTTCTCCTTCAGGTCCAGTTGTTCCAAACCCACTTTTCTATTTGTGGTTGAAATATAACGCCTGTCAGGAGAGTGCACTCGCTGGCCAAATGCTGGGCTTCTCCACACACACACACACACACACACACACGCAAGCTGGCACATGTCCACAGCTTAGTACACAAGCTGTACTTCGTGCACACACAGGCTACACACCCCACCTGCCACCTCTTTAACCTGAACCTCACATTTCACTTCCAAACCAAAAGCTCCCCCCAAAACCCCCAAACCTCTTGTTTTTTAATCTCCAACCCCTATCTTCCACTTATTTTCCACATTCATATGCTTAAAGCTAAAGAGCTTTTTTGTCTGAGGCTGATAAAAACAGACATTAATCCACAAGTGGCAGACAAACAGTGTTTGATTTTGCAGAAAGGATTTGTGATGGTAATCTACACAAGTGAGGTCATTTATTGATGCATGTGTTCAGGTCATATGTAGTTTAGAGGCTTCTGTGCGTGCGTGTGTGTGCGTGTGTGTGTGTATGTGAATGTGTGCGTGTTAACGTGGGTGTGTGTGTGTGATTACCTTGGCTCTATGACTCTGATCTCCATTATCTCCACCTGCTGATCGTCACCCTTATTACACTGTAACAACAAGAAATCCTCCCGTTTATACTGGCCCCACATACTCCTCACATGAGTTCACATCTACCACACACACTGAGCTGATCTAACACTACCACTGCGTGCATGTGTGCATGTGTGTGTTTGTGTGTCTGTGTGTGTGTGCATAGGAGTACAAATGGCCGTCCCCTGGAAGCGAATGCCTCAAATCATCAGTCAGAAAGAGGGATATGAACTTTATAAACAGCAACTCTTGTCTGAAAATGACCTCACCACCACACTGCTCTGGAAAGGCAAACTGTAGTGGGTAGAGTACTAAAAAAATGGATACTCAAGTAAAAGTACTACTACTATTCCTATAAAGAATAATTCAACTGAAAGTAAAGACTAAGACTTAAGTAAGCCTCTAAAAAAAGTTAAAAAAAGTATTAAGTAAATAACTATCTGTTAATGATCATCTCATTAACGCAGGTTGTTATTTTGTGGTAACGGGATCATTTATTGCATTAGCAGGAATAAAAAGACTTATTTTCCTGTGAATATCGAAGAAACAAAAACAGGGTTTTTTGTCCCCTAATAACACAATAATTTATTTCTTTATCATGGGATGACAACATGTTTTCCACTACAAATTGGATGATTTTTCATGATCTCAAGATAACAGAATTAAAAAAGGTAATAGCAACCATGGCTGCTCTTGACTCTCATAAACTGGTGTTATCTGACTAAACTACATTTTCACCTACAGTATGTGCAGCTTATTAAGGTGCTTTCAGGTGCTAAAGGAGGAGTTTATAAAGGCCCAGGTAGTGTTTTTCTTAGGAGGCACTGTAGCAGAAGTATTCAATAAATGTAGCAAAGTAAAATTAAAATTAATGTCCTCTTAAAAAAAAACAACAGCTGGACACCAGACAGCACAGGACAGGGCAGCTCAGTCATGTCTGCTTGATCTTCTCTGGTGTTTAATGTTATTGTTGTCAGGCTAAACTACATCGAAAGCAGGCACTTCCATTGTTCAGTATGACTGATTCCTCTATTCACAGCACTGTTAGCAGGGTGAGACTTTGAGGTGCTGAATTTTGACCATAAAAACACACTTTTACTTCCCCTAACCGAGTGGAAATCTAAGGTTTTTAACATCACAGATGATGAACAGAGGAAATAAATGAAACCCTTTTTGTGCTCTGTTTGGGGGCAGAAACTCTGCAGGTGAATCACAATGAGTGTTCAAGAAAACCAATGGTTTACTCAGCATATTTGTTCTTTTTAGTGCATTTAAAAACTAGATCAGTAATTGAATGTGAAACAAAAAAAAAATCTATGTGTAAGTAGAAGCAGGAACTAATAAACAACAAGCATATAAACATTTTAAACACAAGTTAATATGCATAAAATGACAACAAACCCCCCCATAAATCCTTTGAGTGATTGTTGGCTCGAGTGGACTCTGATAATTCTGAGTCTGGAGCCAGCCCTCGTGGTATCTGAGGCATGTTCATGTTAGCCGTGGTTGTTGTTCTTGGAAAGTGCCACTCAAGTATATTAGAAACATAACTTTAGTGAAGGGATCCAAACCATCGGACTCACATACAGTAGATCTGCTATGTATCTTCAGAGTCAAGTGTGTGTGCTCTGTTTAAAGTTGGGACAGAGCTCTTGCTTATCAGGATTTGAGATTTGGAAACTGTTTATAATTCCCTGTTTAAAATGACATCTTATTTATAGGCATTTAAATGGGCTGACATGATTGGAAAGCATTATGGTGAATGTGTGTGTGTGTGTGTGTGTGTGTGTGTGCATCAATGCGTGTGCATCTACTGTATCCGTGCATGTGCTGTGTATGAGCGGTTAGCCCTGATTGCTTTTGGTAGCATTATTAACCTCACCGGTCAGGAGCAGTAAATGAAATGTCAAACATCATATCAGTTAGGAGGAAGATATTCTCTCCTCCTGTCTCCCACTCACACACACACTGGGTCTCTACTTGACAGTAGAAATTAGCATTCTTCATCTGGAGGACGCATAACCAGCAATACACTCACACAACACCCTGAATGGCAATGAAATGACAATTCCTGCATAATCCCAGTCTCCAGTTTGGTAGATTGATATGTAAATGAAGGTAAATGAATCTCATCCCAGAAACCTGACCTCAACAGGCTGCTCCAAACCAGGCCGTCAATCAGCAGCCTCGTCAGCAGCAGCACAGGAGCGATAGCGGCAAAGCATACCTTAATGGTTCTATCAATCCCATCATGCCCCGCATATGCATCCCTGTGGATTAGGCCTGAAACCTGCATCTATCATTATTGTGCTCCGATACTGTCATTAGAGTATCTTTTCCCCTCTGCGGCTTCCCCTTCTATCCTCTTGTCTGAGGAAAGAATGTAAAACTTGCTTTCCATTCAAAAGAGATGGAAAAATGGGATTTTTCTCACAGGGTGTGGAGCTGGAAGACAGTACCTTTACTAACCAGCACCGCGGGCTGTTTTGACCGCGGTCGGGGTTATCATGAGAAGCAATCTTGTTCAGATTGTGTAGAATCAGCGGGAAGTGAGCCTTCCTATTGTCACTGATTTTGAGGAAATCTTTGATTACAGATTGTTCTCCTTACATTCAATTGCTCCTATTTGACACAAGAACTGTAAAAATTGTATCTGTTATCTGCTATCAGCACCACCGACAGGTAATCACGAATGAAGAACCAGAACTAAGCCATGCTCAAAATGCCACTGTCCTTATGTACTCCAGTAAGTGCATGTGAACAGTAGGATAAGGATGCAGAAGCTTCAAATGAAACAATCAATGGCCATCCACCAAAATTGTTGGGAGTCTCAACGCTGAAGTCTCACAGTGATTCTACTGTAATGACCAAGTTCAAGGTTTCAGTTCTATTGCTGTTTCCAGTTCATGTTTAATAGATGTACACCAAAAATAAGTGGACTTCAATTTGTAAAATGTATGAAGCAGAGTAGTTTGCACTTTGCTGGTACCCAGTTGATTAAAGCCGAATGGCTGAAAAGATTGAGAAGGAGCAAACACATGGTATGATATATTTCTGAGTGCAACCATCTTTTCTGAATAGGACGTATTTATCAAGGACAAAGCACCAGTTGGCCAAAGTGCTTGTAACTTAAATAATAGAGTCAAAATCCTTCAGCCATTATCTCTTTTTAAGCAGACTGAGACAATGTTCAGATAGTTATTAAGATTGCATCAAAAACTAGGAACACACAATCATTTTCTGTGCCAGTTATTGGCCAAAAATGAGAAACTTGTGTTAACATATACTATTGTAACAATAAAGTTTTAACCACATAATAGACCAAATAATACAAAGCTAGATTTTTTTTGTGAACAACAGTAGCATAAACAGCCAAAAACCCTTCATCATTCATTTCTATATTCAGCATAACAGTCTACTGCATGCTTTTTGTCAAGTCTTCAGTTTTTTGTATTGTGTATTAAAAGACCTCCTCCAGTGGAAATCTAGTTTTTAACCTTGTTATAATGTCAGTGTTGTTTTTTTATGCTCTACAAATGTTATGTCAGAGGATTTTCACCTTGGAACTAAAGTGTATCAGTGGCAAACAAGGATTCAAATGGCTGGATTTTATACTTAACTTACCAAAGGAACTAATCCAGTCATTAACCCCCCGGTGTGGGTTTATGAGGTGGGGGAAAATGAGGGGTAGGACAAGCCGGTTGTAGCTAATTAGTATTTTCAAAATGGGTGCAGAGACATTCTTCGTTTTCAGTTGCAAAAGAGAATTAGTGAGCCTTCATATACCACCAAAGGATCTGATAATCTGAGAGCCTTTTTTTAGAGCACAAAGCTAATATTTAGGCGTGGTGCTGTTTAACCAATCAGGAGAAGTAGGTATTTTAAGTTATAATCATTAGCTTAAAACAAAACTTTATCGCTCTTCCCAATCACATGGTCAGTGGAATTACTTTTTTTGGTGCAGCTAACAAAAGCTGACAGCTTCAGCAAAGAAATCAAGGGTATTTCAGCAAACAGCTCGACATTTGCCGCTATGAAATGCAACATAATGTATGAAAATGCGTCAGCAAAAAACAAAACACACATGACTCTTGTGAAGAGGCCTTGAACTCCAGTGAACACGTTCCTTGCTCTGTTGACCCACAAGCTGGCCCCGGTATCTATGATCCCTGAGATACTTTTGGTGAACCAGAGGCTTGGAATCAGGCCATGGAGAGCATGAAATAGGCTTTTATCATAATCATGGCCTCCGGTCTTTTGTGGTAGCCACTGCAGAAAATCCCCACCCTGCATCCTGTGCGGTACTGCCGCTGGATCCTCCACACGAGTTCTTTTGAGAGTCGGGTAACACCGCCAAAGAAGTGCGGCAATCATGTAACAATTGTGTGGAATGATGAAGGCTCGCATTCATATGCAGAATCACAACCGAGCTGCCAGGCTCCTATCAGTGCGGCGCAGAGGCGGAGCGGCCTCGCAGAGTTCACACTGAGACGTGAAGCAGACTGAAACACACTGTAAGAGGAACGCTAAGAACAGGTTCCGTTTCATCTGGATTCGTCTCAGCTGGTAGATTACTGGCAGGTGTTTATACAAGACTTCGACACAGAAACTCTACACACCCTCACTCCTCCTCCTCTGCATGTGTATGTGTGTGTGTGTGCTTGGAGTAGATGTAGTATGCATGTGTGGCATGTGTGTGTTCCTGTATTTCTGAATGTGAAATCAGATTAAACTCTAAGAGAGGGGTTGGAGGGGTGGATGCAAGTGCTTGGCCACGCTCGCTTTACTCCGAGGTATGTAAGAGCAAATGTGTGTGTGTGTGTGTGTGTGTGTGTGTGAGAGAGAGAGTGAATGAATGTGTGTGCCTCTGTTGGGGGTTGAGTGGGGGATGGATTTGCGGTTCTTGGCTCTCAGGTATTTAACCTGGAGGCACTCGTGCATGGTTTTGGTTTGTATATGTGTGCGTTTGCATGCATGTGTAATGTGTGAGTGCTTGAGTGTGTGTGTGTGTGTGTGTGTGTTTCTGTCTATAAAGTAAAAGCCCACCTGTTGATGGGTCTGATAAGAAGCCTTCAGGGCTCTGTCTCCTATTACATCCATAACATCCACAGGTTGAACAGAAAATTACCAGAACATGACCGCAACATGATCACAACACTGAACAACTGTAATTATGTGTTCCTATCAAGTTGTTGGGTGATTTATGTGCACAAATTGTTCTCTGAGGAACTCTGAAGCTTGTTGGCTAATATGAAAATCTTTTATGAGACCAAAGTGTCTAAAGTGAAACATTTCTATGCTCCCATGTGGGTTGAACAGAGTGAATACTGGCTTTGACTGCCAGTTTGAGATACAGCACTAGTGACAGCAAAGATAACAATATCAAAGTGGAGAGCTTGGTCATTTGCCCAGTTCTCCACAGAGAGGATCAGCTCACCAGTTGAAGCAGCCTTCTTTTTTTTTAAATGCATGGAAAAGTTGAGCAGTTTGTGGCCTAATTAAATGGAAAATCTTGCTCATTTTTACGCTTTATCAACCGTTACAAAGTGAAAACACAAAGTTCGGCCGTAAACACAAACTAGCAAGAGAAAAAGGACAAAAGGCAACACAAAACCAAGTGATGTCATTTTGTTTATTGCCCACTTTCTTGTGTAAAGGTTTTGTTCAGAACGCAGTAAATGAATGCAAAATGTTTAAGCTGAAAAAGTCCAGTCACCCAGAATGTTGCATATTTTGCAGCAACGCAGACAGTTTTGGTTTTAATTTTATTTTTTGTGAGATTATGTAAATGACAATCTGACATTCTCAGCCACCTCAGGTCATGATTAACCAGCTGTGTGGGGGTGAAAATGAAGTATAGTATAGTTTGAACTTCTTTTTTTGAGTTCTCTTTTCGCAGTCCATATGAGACTATTTCTGTCACTTTGTATGTAACACTATGGTCATGTTTCAGGAGAAACTGGGCAACAAAAATGTAAGCCATTGTCCCTGTATTTAAACAAAGTCTTCTCTCTCTCCTTCTCCACCCGCCCTCAAGTTCAGAACAACTATAAACATTTCCAACATAGTCTGACAGTATGTCATACGATCTAGTTCTGTTTCAGCACAACGCGACCCCAAAGACACAATGTCCCGAAGAAACTTATTGATATGTTTGAATGAGCTATACTGTGCATGCAAGCAGCAGAAACATTTGCCAAACATTAGCTGCTCTCCTGTAGCAAATATTATCTTACGAGCAAAAGCACATAGTGGTAATATCACTGCTTCACTGTGGCGTAGTGAAAGATATCACTTCTTTAAATACTTTATTAATATTTGTTATAAAAGACCAGAAATCTGAGGCCACAAGAGACTCAGGGAAGAATGTTGTTCAGTTTAAACCTCGTATATCCTCTAATATCATTTACTCTTCTATATTATGCTTCTAACATACAGCGGGAAGCTATTCACAACCTCTGCACTGACCTTTGTATGCGAGTGTGTGTGTGTGTATCACCCAATCCCCCCAGGTGAGTGTGTGTTAACCTGCTCTTTTGTCATTACTTTAACAGGACACGTCAATCAATAGAGAGGAAATTACCACTTGGAGAATGAGAAGAATCTGTGTTCTCCTTCAACAAGAGAAACACAGAGAAAGAGGGTGAGGCAGACAGACAGACAAAGATAGACTTGAACTCTCATACATACTTTTGGCTTTGTCGTTTTGATCAGTTGACGTTTTTATTTTCAGATGTTGAATTTGTGTCTGAGAGAGAGAGCTGAAATTGTGACATTCTCAAAGCATTTCCCAGACATGTATTTGTATTTCAGGATAATGTTACAGGAAATTTCCCCTCACAGAAAAGTGAGGTTATGACACACAAGAGAACAGTGCCAGTCCAATACCGTAATTTGAACACACCCCTGCTCTGGCCATGCACAAATAAAGGCTGTCACATTTTTCCAGCTGGCATAAATGAGAATGACAGATAAATTATGTGTGATAGATGTAGATGGAAGTTGTGTAATCTTTAATTTATTTCTCTAGTTATGTTGCTGAAAGGAAACAGGAAAAGAGATTATCTGAAAGACAAAAATGCATGCAACTCGCCCTGATATGAAAGCAGTTTTCATTAATCGGATTTATGTGCTCTGCAGATATGTTGAAACTCCATATGAAACTCATAGTGTAGCTTGAGGCTGGAACTCGAAGTTATTTGCCTTAGCCAGATCAGTTGATTGTCAGCTTATATTACTGTAAAAGCCTAAACATAACAATTTAAAATGGAAATATGAAAACATTTTCCTGGCCAAGCAGCAACCCGATCTCCTCAAAATTATGTTTATACGCTCATTTGTAACAGGAGAATAAGTTTCAAAATTAATGAAATATTTTTCTACTTGCCATAAACACTGCAATGCATTATCTGCTCATAGTAACAAAAGCACGATTAACGTTTTTGTATGATTTCGTTTAGGCAGCGAAAGCACTCAGTTACGGTCAAGGGAAAGATTGCGGTTGTGGTTTAGTATTGAAAACGGCAACAGCGACTTAAAGCATGAGACAGGACATGTTTCCCTTATTGACATTTAACAGAAATTCCCTGCGTACTTTTGTTTTCTAAAGCTAACCACACGCAGGACTCAACTGGCATTGACTGGTGTTAGCTGAAATGATGGAAACGTCTCAGATTCCCAAAAAAACATTCAAAAAGTCGAATGTTGAAAAATGAGATTCTGTCCAAGCAAATGCAGTTCAGCAACACTAAGTATTATATACTTTTCATGTGTAAAACTGCTTCACACTGTCAATGTTTTACAT
>JAUZTA010000024.1:7889918-7899965 GCA_034780835.1 Ctenochaetus striatus
GAGCAGGGAGGCGGAGGGGTTCACACAACGGCAGCAAAAAAAAAAAAAGACAGCGGCAGGATTATAGGCTAACAATGTAGGTGTGTCACTGTGCTATTGGACAGATGTGTCCAGCTAATAAAAACAACTGATATATTAATTGACAGCTCCAAGACATTACAACAAGGGAATTATGAGCTAGCATCAGTGAGAGGAGTGATGGTTAGAGAAGTAATTACAGGTCTAAGGATGCAAAAAAGAATATTCCTGACTGAAGTTACACTGGAGCTTCATTTAAAGTAATATTTTTGGACACCAATCAAGAGCAGGTCCCTCTGTTTTTTTCTTAATTTGTGCCCAACCAATTAAAAAACTTAAATATCTGGTTTGTTAGTTGCTAAACGCTCCACCATGTTCACCAGCTAGTCACTTACTTTGTCTGACAAGGGTCAAGAAGCATTTAGTGGGTTTTTTTAGAGCTTTTTGAAACACTGCTACAGTCAAAATTAATACTAATGTAGATAGTTACAGGCTTGAAAAAAAATAGCTGAAAGATGCTAAACAAAGGTCAACTGCCATGCTAGATCGTCACACACCTCTTTCACAAAGGCCTAGAAGAAGTAATCCTGTTATTTGTTAACAGAAAAATATTGGTTACAATTGCTTTAAGAAAGAAATTAGAGTAAATGTTTGTGATTTGTTGAAAATTTGAATAAATAACAGATATTATTCTGCACTTGTGTAATGTGCTCAGTATGTGACATTCAGGGGATCCGCTGCAGGTTAGACCCAAAATGACCACAAAATACCACATCACCTCCCTGGGGGAATCAGCCAATCACAGCCCTCAATGCCTCTGACTTACTGTCAGTCAGTCATGTCCATCTATCCATCTGACTGACAGGCCGCAGATACTTCTGTCTCTCTCCCTCCTTCAATCTGTCTCTCTCTCCCTTGTCAAACTGATGCTGTGTTCGCATCATGACTGCGAGAACAGGCGGAGAGGGAGACAGGAAAGTTTCTCTGATAAGTAAAGCCTGCATACACACAAAATTTTCGGGTCTGCACACTGGAAAACACATACATACAAATACACACCACTACAGCTCTAACCTCCATTTTACATGACTGACATTTGTAGGTTACTTTGGGGAAGGTGGTGTGGAGAAAAGGCTTTGACCAACATACCGACATGTTCATACTGAATGTGTTTCACACTGCATTTTCAGATTTGCTGTCTGCAGTCAAATGCATGCATTCCCTCTCTCCCTCCCTCCCTCCTCCGCCTCACATCCATACATACATCATGATCACCCTCATCACCCTCAGCTAATATCTTAAGCAAGAGAAAAATTTCACCGGCCAAAAAGGCTTTCTTCAAAATCGATTCTTGTAATGAGACTTTCACTTTCAATTTTGTACCAAATCTCTTAAACAGTTTAAGCTGAAATGAGAATTCATTAGTGACTGTCATTGTACATACTCACTCTGATGTCAGTGGAAACTCTACACAACCTCTTCCTCAGCCAGCATTCGAGTAACTGTGGCCACATGCACCCGCGTTGCATTTATTTGGCCTCAAGGCGCTTGGACTATGCTGCACAAGTTGTTTAGAGAAACTTAATTGTCATTTTCTGCTTTTTTGGTACTCTAAACAACCAGAACTGTGTGTCTCAGTTGTTTGAAATAGGGAGTAGGACTTGCTGCATTTTCAGTCTGTTACACTTTGCATTAATCTTTAATCTTATTATAGTTTGTCAACTGCCATTTCCAAACTCAGGAATGAACTTTAAACATCAACTATTTAGCCAGAAAGTCCTCAAAAGCGCTTATTGTGGTATTTGAACTTTAAGGATCTCATGACAACAGGAGAAAAAAAAACATCTGCTGAGAAAGATTGTGTGATATGATTGAAAAAACATTCACATCAGCCTCAAAAATCAGAGGCATAGATTTTTTGGAAATTGTTTTTTCTTTGGGTGATTGCATGCATATCTTGCAAAAAAATAGTTTTATGGAGTTTCCAAAAAATGGTGACAACATGGCCGCAAAGGCACCGCTGCTGACTCTCCAATTAGAATGAAATCAAAATAAACAATTATGCTCACTTAAAAGAAATATTTATGTAGAGTAAACCATGGTTAGATATTCCTAAAAACAATGTTTATTCTCTTAAAATTAGATATAATTTAAATAAACAAATTCCCCTAGTGTGTTTAGGGGAGGGGGCAATTAACCCAATGAATTATTTTTTAAAAACCTTTCCAGATATGTAACACAAAATCAAAAGTAGCTAATTTAACCATTTTAATGGTGTAGCTACCGAGAAAGATCTTGAACACTCCCAGGTTAGAATACAGGAGATTTTCCAGTTCTTTACATTATGCATATATTGTCTGAATACACTATGAGATTATTGCGACAGAAATAAATTTTAAATTCAACCTCTGAATTACAGAATCAGATATAAACTAACCATATTTCCTCATGTCTGTGCCATTTGGTCGCTGAAGATTACACCAGCCATGCATGAGGACACAATCTATTTTGATGCCTCACCTTCACAGTATGAAACAGAATTGTGCCTGTGATACTGTACATACATAAGACTGCATTTTTCGCTGGTTCTCCATCTCTTTATAGGATCCCAGCAGGTTCAGGAGTTACGAGGTGACAACAGAGTGGACTGACGAATAGTAAATCCTGTCAGCACACATGTGTGTGCACACACACACACTCCCACATTTACAGATACACTCACACACCCAGTGGAGTCAAAAGGGTATGCGGTCTCCTACTGTGCTGCCAAGCCGTACAGGATGTCTCACCAACTGTGGGATGAACACATGCAGCAGTTGTCACACACACATGCTGTTCATAAATACACTCATACAACACACACTGATATTCAGAATACTTGGACAAATAATCTCAACAAAAGGTCTCTTCCCTTTCCGTCACTTTGTTCATTTAAATGCATAAAAATCCTAAGACTTCCTAAGACACACACACACACAGACTCACACACACAAACATACATAAATGTCATAATTTGCTGCAGCTCCTCTTGGATCACATGGTTGGGAGCTGGCTATTGTGTATGTTTGAGATGAGATGGACAATATTGCACTATTCTTCACACACTCTCCCATATACTGAGCAAATACACACTCATTCACACACTCACCGACAGACATTTCCAGTATATGTAGGCATGCCTTCCCGAGCACGCATTTCCAGCATTGTACAACAGAATGTATGGACACATTTACAGGCACAAAGAAAAGCCTCATCTGATAGCTACATGAAATAATTTGTCATATGACCGCATAAAGCAGAGTGCCACAGATGCCTTCGATTGAATTCTTGATTAAATTATATCTGTGTGGGTGGGGATGGGGGATGGAAGTGGGGGGGGGCTGCCGTGTGGTCTATTAGTGTCAGCCACAAACACACCACACACTTAGAGCCAATCAAAAGCAATAAGTCCAAGCAGCGCACACTCGCAATCAATTAGTCGAAACATCTGTGTGTGTGGATGAGCTTATGTTCATGTGCGCGTGTGCCTGTGTGAAAGAGAGAGAGAGAGAGAGTGGGTGTGTGTAAATCAGAGCTGATTTAAAGTGAGAAAGTCTACTTTCCTACTTTTCCCTCCCTGTGGTATCTCATTGTTGGCCCTGACTGAGGGTGAGTTTCTGTTGCCAGGTCTGACGTTCCCACACACACATGCACATGCACACATGCACACATACACACAAGAAGATTTTAGAGTCTGCGTTAGCTTCATTAGAGCAGGAGAGCGAATGGGCACAGGGCTATTGGCATGTGGGTTACATTAGCCAGGCCTGCCGAGCCTTATAAACCTTGTCCTATTACTGAGACAGGGAGACAGAGTCGGGGGTGGGTGTGGGGTGAGGGTCCTCTCTAATACATTTAACAGAAATTAGTATAATTGAGAGACGGGAGCGATGCTGAGTTTCCACCAAAAGACGCTAGAGACAGACAGGCATCAATAAAAATGCAGCAAGGAGGCGAGTCTGTGGAAACTCACCTCTTTGTTTCAAAAGAACGACACCACAGAGACAGAACATTAACACACATACACACACACACACACACACACACACACACTGTACAGGCATACACACATAATAATACATTATATGAGAAAGAGTCAGCTCACTCTCACACACACACATTTGCACACATATACACATGCAAAGTCGGATATTGCAGATATTAAGCAGACAGCATATTTACTGCTTAACACACACATTTGTGTGTGTAAAAGTGTGTGTGTGTGTGTGAGCCTAGAGAAGTTATCAGAAGGGTAGGTGATGTATGAAGACAGCTGCCTTTTCCCTCCGCCCTCGTCTTCTTCATCTCTGTCTCAACCCTCCTCTCCACTGCAGTCTGGCTGTATATCACCGGGAACGCCCATTCGCTTGACATTAATACATGCTGTGATTGACGTTCATTTCAGGTCTGTGTCAGTATGTGTTTTTGTGTGTGTGTGTGTGTGTGTGTGTGTGTGTGTGTGAGAGTGTCTGTGCGAGTGCATGCGTGCATCTTCTCTGTGGTATCATGTGGACTCACCTTTTCCTGCATTGTGTGAGGTCAGAGGTGAGAGCTGCTTCAGTGCACAGGGTTCCTGGCTTAGCGCTGCATTGTGGGCATCTTGACAGTACCATCTGGGTCTTGGGTGATACTGCAGGTACGACACACTCAGTCACCTTTCTAAATAACACTCTGTAATGTAATGCACACAAGGACACAAACAGCAAAGCCACATGGTAGGTGTTTTACAACTCTAGTTCCCAGAAGGTGATGAATACTGTTCTGCAGTATAACAATGCATTTGGTTTCAGTCGAACACTCTGTTGCTATTAGCAACTCCTATTTACATAGTTCCACAGCAGTTTCTTACTCACTTTCTGCAGATCTCCATAACCTGTGTGCCTTTTGTGTAGCAGGTATGCAGCTTAGAATCAGTTTACACTGTTATAATTTATCAAGTGCTAACTACACGCATAAAGCTCCACTGTGCATGTGCAGTGATCAGAGAGACTGCAACTTCCTGCCAGTCTTTACTGAGATCTATGGATTTATGGATGTAGTAATTGAAGAACATATACTAATAATTGGTAACCTAATTTTTTCCTTGTCATCATCATCATCATCATCATCATAGACAGGTAATTTATGTATTTATCCAGTGCTTTAGTATATAGCCAAATATGTGCAAAGCTAATGTCATCACTGGCAGCCTCAGCTATATTTGTGTCTTATCTCTAATTAGGCTTCCCAGTTGTTAAAACTGCTAACATGCTACGCACGCTGCTGCCGTGGCTGTGGACTTTTGTGGCATGTATTTTATTTAACTCTTGTGTATTGGATCTGAAATATCGATATTTCTGAAGTGTAATCACTATAATTGAATTTGTTGTGTTTTTTCCACTTTGTTCACAGTTTCAATAAAACCTGAGAGCCCTTTCTCTAACTTTCATTGTAAGCTTTTTAGTTGTGTATTTTTAAAGCTGTGCGCCTACAAGCATAATGAGATAACCCCAACCCCGCTGCTGTCTGGTGTTCGCTTCCTATCAGCCAATCTGAGCTCTTAGCAGAAACATGAGTGCCACAGAGAGTTTAAAACTGCATTACATTCAGCTGACACACACATGCAGGACGACAGCTGTCAGGATTTGTGAGTGGTCTGTGAAAAATGACAGCTTTGATTATCAAACCACTATTTAATTTCTCTATCAATAGATAAATATCACACTTGCCTGAAAATATTAGAATCACAAGGGAGGAGATGTTTTTCTCCGTCTCTCTCTACATTGAATGGTCTTTTTGTTTTTCTTGAGATAAGACATTTTATAATGAAGTCCTTCAGATTCTGCCAGTGACAGTTCAGTACAGTATGACAGTATTTTGCCCAAGTTACAGGGATTTTACAGTTGCAAATAGCAGCACCAGCTAATGTTTTCTTATACCTCATAAAAGTTGTAATTACAGCTACTTAAGATCCACATCATGGTCCCAGGTGGATCAGTGCATGGTCAAAATGCCTTTTTTCATGTTATTTTAATCTTCATTAGTTTTAAGCCAGATCCAATAAACTTATACAGATATAAGGGTGTATAAATGATTGATTTGGATGGTACATGACTATACAAAGTTCTAAAGGTGATAAGGATGTTGAATTGTAATGTGAATTTAATAGGGAGGCAGTGTAAAAATGTCTGAACAAAATAGGGAGTAGGAGTGCCCATTTATTAGACTCTTCAAAAGCATTAGATGTCCTGCGAAGGCAATTGTGAAGAGAGTTACAGTCATCCAACCAGAACAGAATCAATGCATGGATAAATATCAACATTTCAATGTGAGAAACAATGGATCTGAGTTTGGCAGCATGCCTCTAATGAAATAAAAGGAGCAAATCAAACACATACATGGTCTAATGTCAAGATTTGGTCAAAACAAAAGAGAACCATTGACCTCCTTCACTCTTAGGACGGAGCTGTCGTTTTCCCAAAACAGAACAAGGAAGGTAGACAAACACACCTGCTACACATAAAATACATGCAAGAAAAGAAGCAGACATGGAGAAGCAGCAGCAGAAAAAATCCAGACCGATAAGTCTCACGGCAGCATGGTTCTTTGGCTTATTTCTCTATTATATACCAGATGAAGGAGAACACTTGACCTTGCATGTGTTTTTAGTTTGGCTATTTCCTCTCATTCCCTCCTCACCTCCCTCCCCACCATCATCCCTGGGGCGTAGCCTGGCCCAATGCACCTCCACTTAGAGTGACCCTCCGCCTTCCTTGCCCCCTCCTCAGTGTACCCTCACCCCAAATGCTAAGTGTTTGTGTGTGTGTGTGTGTGTGCAGGCATGAGCATTCGTCTTCAAAGTCAAGTGCATTATTGCGTGCAGAATTAATGATAATCCTCCATAGAGCTCCTGCACTGCATAAGCCATTCGAGCCCCCTTTTTTACCTTTTACCTCCAGAACAACACACATCTCGCTGAGCCCTGTCTTACTTAAAGACCTGTCCAGATGCACAGAAGACAGACAGCTCAGACAGAGCGGGAGAATGAGGGGGGTCAGTTGGAACCAGCTGGACGGAGCAGAAATAATGAAAGACTTCTTCAAATTGGCATTGGCGTTGTGTCTCCCTGCACAGCAGTGTAGCTCTCTGCATGTCCACACACTCCTGCACAGATTAAACACTCTTTTTCTCACTTTACCGCACTTCTTCCCTCCTTTCTATTTGTCTGCCTCATCTATTCCTCCAGTATTTTAGCTTATCACTCCAATGCACACTTTCTAAAATGTAGGATATGTCTGTTAGATGAGCCAGAAAGTATTAGCCGAGCTTTACCAAGGAATGTCGAGAAAGGCTCATTCACAAATAAATGTTACCGTGGGTTATCGTCTCTCATTTAAGGCTAGGAATTCTAAACAGATGTCTTTATGCATTTTCTTGCACAACAGCATGTGTATCTGTGTATGTGGACATGGGAAGCTAAAGTGAGGGTTCACACCGGATTCTGCAGGGACAAGAGTACTGAATCTCTGTAGTGATCACAATGGCCAAGAGCCAACCATAACACTGATCCTCAGGACTTTAACCAAACACACTCATGTATATATACTGAAGGCCTACATGCACAGACTTAAGTGCATATACTTAAAAAAAAAAAGTAATCATTTCCATATTTATTTTCTTTGTCTTCATATGCTCATATTTCTCCCTCCTTCATCATGTTTTTATAAAAACAATACCGGACCTCTCAAAGTGGGTTAAATAAGTAATTTCTCAAAATCTCATTTGAAGGGTCCCACTCAGTGTGGTGGGCGTCTGTGCCATGCCAGAGATTATACCAGAGGTTGCTGCCAAAAACTCAATGAGACCCTGGACTCTCCCAATCTGGTGTGACTGTGGTTTCACCCCAGTTAAAGGCTCATTTTTATTCATTCGATGCACAAATGATTAAACATATTGGATCCAAGTATTAGCATAAACAGCCTACTCAATCCATCAGCTGTCACAAATCACCACCTCAAAAAACAGCCAAGCCCCCGGCTGTAAGCCTAGCTTTTAGACATAACGCCTTGTTGAAGTGTTTTTCAAATTTATCGGGCCCCCTCTAATTAAAAATGATCCCCACTGGTTTGTGCACAGCGCAGGGCAGTTAAATAAGATCTATCAGAGACTTATGGGGGAAAAAATTCAATGCCACATACTTAAGTGTGCAAAAAGACTGAGGTTTCTACCCATTCACTTACAATGTAGTAAACTCAGCGAGATGCCTTAAATTTAGGATTAGATGAAACCTGAAAATAACAACGGGAAACATGCGTCACAGTCAGTTCGAGGGCACTCGGGGCAAAGAGAGTGACTTCATGCCCAACCAGCGTGCCGAGCTACTTTAATTGTTAGTGTGAACAATAAATACCTACTAATACCAGCTAAATCCCGTTTATATTAATTGCGTGAGGTGTTCCTTTTATGGCATGGGCAGAACCGGTTCTAATAATCTTGGAAACACCTATGGGCTCATGGAATGTAGCATTAAAATTAATTAATTGAACGCCTCTTAACAAGCATCGTCCTCACTGCCCTCTTCATGGAACAAAGAGAGAAACTGGAAAGAAGAAGCATGATGGGAAAGAGGTGAATAAAGTGAAAAGAATGAATGACTTAGACTAAACAAGAGGAATGATTGGGTCCTCATCTTACCTTGGTTATTTTGAGGTCAATCTTTATTCTTGGCTTTTAATGAGTTTTCTTGATTTCTTCATTCTGTGGCTGTGTTTATATGGTTTGTCAACAGAATCTATTTCTTACCGTTGTGTTCAGACTTACTGAGGCAGTAAAACAGAGGGAAATTAAAACGTGTTGCTACTGTGCCCCTCTTCTGAACTACATAACAAGATCCAGGTGCGTGCCTTCACATTCGTGCTCAAGCTTGCACTCACACACACGTGCATGGACACACACACACACTTCTGAGTGGTCATAAATGCAGTCAGGACTGTGTGGTTTGCAGTAATGAGATATGCTGGTGGCTGAGGTGTTAAAAGTTCCTCTGGTCCGAGCTGGTGCAGAGGCAATGGAGGGACCACCTCCTTGGTGCTCAAGTGCCACTCATTTCACATCCACTAAGTACATATGTCGTCACACTGGAGGTCGACTATGCTGTTACTCTATTTGAATACACCTGGACAAAATACAAACATGTACATCTTTGCAGTGACCCACATAATCACTTCTGTCTCATGGGCACACCGTGCTGTATGCCATTGGTCACACTACGGCCCAAAAGTGCTGTTGAACAGATCCCATCTTTTAACAACATTTCCACAGCGACCCTGCCCTAAGTCACCGTGACAATGATTTCCACCTGGGCCTGTGACACTTTCTGCCTCCTCCAAGCCTCAAACACATCACTCTATTTTCTCAAGGCTACAGCACTCCACAGCTCTGTGTAACTTTACTTCAAATCAGCCCCCCCGCCTCTGTTCCTCACCCAATCACTGACACAGTCCCCATGAATTCCTTCTCTGTTGGTTGTTCATATACCTTTCTGATGTTCTCCATTACTGGATGCATAGCCAGATTAACCTGACATGGGGCCCCAGCACAAAAAATGCCGTGTGCTGTGGACCCCTGTTGAGACCCCCCACTGGCCGCTCTATACATTAGTGTACACAGCGACCATGAAGTACTGCACTAACAGAGGAACACAAATAAATTCCTAATTATGTTTTTACTGGAGACAGACCAGTACTCCCTGGATTACCTGGTCCAAAGTTTGCTTAGGGTCAATTTGTTCAACTAAGCACAATTCCAGTTAGTGACGTGATATGCTCAAACATACCTTCAGCAGAACGGATAGAAATGTTACTAACTAAGGCTTTTACAAAGCTATGTTTTGGCCCCTTTTCATTAAAGTATACCCAGAAAATGCAAAGGCCAGCTTGAAGTCCACTGCTCAAAGGGGCAATGTGATTTGATGGCACATAATCAAAATCTGTCAAACATAAAAATTATTAC
>JAUZTA010000024.1:7931438-7946094 GCA_034780835.1 Ctenochaetus striatus
GCTTTTAGTTTAATTTTGGTTTTTTGTTATGATTTCAAATATGATTTTTAATATATTTTTTTGTTTAAATAATGTTTTGCCCTTGTAAGCTACAGTGTCGTCTGTGGAAAAGAATTGGGAACAGTGACCCCAATCCTTATGATGGCACTGAAGTCACTCACATATCCACATTTCAACATTTGGTTTTCAACACTCAGCAATATAGAAGCTAGGCTTTAAAGGTTTGGTTAGACTGTTCTGATTTGTCATTTAAAAAGAGAAAGAATCAGGTAACAATGTGGCTTGATTGTTGTTGAATGAGCTGAATTAGCATCCACTAATCTGCATTTCATATCCTACATTCAGGGCCATATGGGTTACTACTGTGCAGACCCTCCGTTGGCATGGTGATGTGCAGCCACAGCTGCCAGGCAGCTGTTGAGGGTTCACTACAGACAGCTCACAAAAGACAGGAGTAACCGGGTACCTTTTTTATGAAAACAACAGCCATCTATCCCTGGAAATCAATTTAATAAAGAGGGTGCTCTCTCAGGCCCCTGTTTTAGACCTGTGTGCATGTGGATGCGGGATTATCTGAGAGGTGTATTATCATATTAAATATTTATGCTGGTGGATAAAGGGGCTAAAAGTCTCCATTAGTCTGTACATCTACTATGTCATGAGAAAAAAAGATGTGAGAGAAAGGGCCTCTATGGCTTCTTTAAACCCATGGGCACATACAGTGATCCTAAGACATCTTAAACCTCTAAAACTACTTACATTCGATCATCAAAGTACTATAACCCCGTACCTTGCACTAATGTACATGTAAAGAGCACAGTGCAATATTTATAGTTTAGTCATTAAAGTCAGAGACCTTTGAAACTACATACTAAAGACATTTAGATTCATATTCATATTACAAACTGGGCAAAGCATTCAATCATTTGTAATTATTTGATCAATTGTAAATTTGTTTGGACATATTTTCCACTGAAGAGCTTACACTGAGGCTGTCCATGTAATGTTGTCCCGATGCCATGTCTCAATGCTTCATATGCTTCAAGCGAACCTGGCTATAAGATGTGCTGTCAGACCACATCTACAGATACAACTGTTTATAGCCGTCTCAAAAACTTATAGGCAGAGCGCCTCCGCCTCCCCACTCTGTCCTCAAGAACTCGGTGTCTTTGTAGTCTAAAATGTGATGAATCGTACAAATGAGCATTACAGCACACACTTTTGGACAGTCTCTCCTCCAAGGCATTCATGGTGTTGCGCTCTATTGGATGTATGAAAACTGATGGAGGAATGAAAAAGAGGGGCTTGAGAAAAGTGCAAATCCCGACAACTTTCATTTCTTTGCATAACTGGCCGATTGCTCCACCATTTGGGCGCAAACTGTTATATTCTCAGATTTGAAAAGTGCGAGAAACTGTTGGGAAAAGCCCAAATGGTGCTCATGTGGTGCATCTTTTCAAAATTAAGTTGAGTTTGATGAAAGTACCACTAAGTTATTGTAACAGAGAAGGGTATTATTCTAGCGCAGAGGTTTTGGGTCTTTACAGAATTTACACATACTCGTCCATTTACTCATAACGAGGAGTGGCACAGTAAGTGAAAACGCTGTGGAGGATCTTTTCCAAATAGGAACAATGGTCTTGCTTGTTTTTGGAGCTTGGACTAGTTAAGCTTACTACTCTGATTTTACTCATCTATCTCCCTATGGAACACTTAGTTACTGGAATACCTCTAAGGTTAGGAATATCAATGAATAGTGACCACTTTTGTGTTTTTGTGGCTTGCACTTTGAGCTTCACAGTAAAATGTAGGCTCAGTTTTAGAAATTGATAGCAGGGTGCAGTTTCACAAACGTGTTAATATAAAAAAAATTTATGATATGGGAGCTTTTCTAGCTATGAAAACCCAGTCAAGCTGTGATAATGTGAGATGTAGCCCATTTTGAAGGCAGTATTTTATATGTTGCTGTCTAGCCCAGAGCCCATTCTCTCCGTGCAGTCTGTTCTGATTGTGGTAGCTGACTGATGGAGTAAAATCACACGACTAGACCTTAGAGACCCCCTCCTCCTCCTCCTCCTCCTCACATGGTGATCGGCATTGATACAGCAGCGCCGGTAGGGGCGGGGCAGCACTGCAGCAGTGCGCTTCTCGAGCTGTCTCCGGTAATGTTCCATAGGATACACACGCCCCTCTCCGCCCCTGCCGCGAGACAGGTGGTCGGTCTATATGCCTCCATCCCCGAGCGCTCCCTCTTAGAATAAAAAAAAACCAAAACATATATATCTGTTGACAGCAGGGAAGGGTCGGTCGGCGCGAGCGCGTCCCCGATGGACTTCCAGCGTGTGACCTCCGCGATCACCGGGCGGATAGCGGGAGAGGGGGGCAACAACCGGAACGCACGAGGAGAGCCCCGCCGATCTCCTACGAAATGTTTTCCAGCGAATTGCTCGAGCCGCTATTCACGGGAGAGGGTCTACCGACAGAGGAATGAGATGCACGAGTAAAAAGTTGACACGATTTCGGTTTGGGAATTTTCATCTGAGAGGCGACAGGATCATTTCTGACAATCCTCCGCTCTGGAAAGTTCCCTTGAGGGGGGCTCATTATGGCTTCGGGCGCCGGTAAGGCTGCACAGCCCCCCGGGCCGGGCTCCGCCGTTAACGGGACTGCGGCAGAGTTCGCGAACATCGAGCAGGAGCTGTACGATTACCAGATGCACAGCAAGATGTGCAAGAAGATCGCTCAGCTCACCAAGGTAAGACCTGCCGGTGACACCGAGAGGGGCGCGCCGCTGCACGCGCTGTCACTGAACGTGTCGGGCTGATTGGGTGATCCGATGGCTGCCTCACTTCTCTGCCACCGCACTGAGACGTAGTTACATCCTGAGCAGGCGACCTGTGATAATGTTGTAACATATTCCATATCATGAGGACACCAGATAATACAGCAAACATGAATTTCCTCTCAGATGTGTCAGAATCATCCTTAGGAGGTTATTAGTGAGAAATAACGCAGGGGCAGTACAGAGTGACAATAATTTATTGCGAGAATACACACTGTACATTCAGATGTTTTTTAAATGACACCACAGATGAGCAGTGTGTTATAAATCATTGTAAACTCTCGGTGTAATGATGATTGGAAAACTTGGATCAGGGTTTATTCGTCTTCGTGACTGACACAGTAATCAGACATCAGCTATCACTGAGAGCTTTAGGTGTAGGCTGCAGATCTCCAGCATTTTAAATCTAATGGGGCAGCAAATTAAGAGAAAAATAATTATCAGTCATTTCACTTATCATCTATCAATTATCAATTTATCTCCCCTATGCAAAAAAATGTGTATTTTACATGATTATTTGTCAAAAAAATTAAAAAAGAATTGCACATCTCTTAGAAAAGATTGCACAAATGCCAAAACCCAAAGTAGCTTTTCTTTGTCTTACCAGGAAATGAAAAAAGGGATCCCAAGGTATCAATTACTTGTCATATGTAACAGAGAAAAGCAGCAAAAGCCCCAAATGAGAAAGCTGTAACCAGTGAATAGATATTTGCAATTAAAATGCATTAATTGAGCAAACAGAAATTTTGTCCTGATTATTGCCTCATTATTTCTTTGGTAGTGCCATCATGCTGTGTATCTTCCTCCATATGCATGCACACTTATCAGTGTGCAGGCAGGGACGCCTGACAGCTGCAGCATCAGTGGCTGTGCCTGCTCTGGCTTTTCATACAGTAAGCGTTGCTATATGGGGATTCTCCCTCTCTCTGGTACACAGTAATGCTTACAGAGGCAGGGCATGACCCGCTGCTTGTTGAGCTATGACAATTACTGATGACTGTGCAGTTCCTATCTTCTTTTATGGGTTCACTTCTGTGTAGCCTGTAGATGTGTGTGTGTGTGCACGTAGGAGCACGTGTGCAATGCAATGCATTGCCGCTGTTGTATTTGCGTGTGTTGCTCAGAGAGCCTCTTCTTCATGCTCACGGACACGCAGAGGCGCTCACAAACAAAGATGACAAAGATGAGGGGTCAGCACTTGTGTCTATGTTTGTCAGGGATTTTTTGCAAAGTCTAGTCCCTCCGCCTCTCAAGCCCCTCCGCCTCTTCCATCCTAAATATATATATATATAAAAAAAAAAAGACTGGACTTGTGTTTCTCTCTTGGAACTTTATGCAAGCCCTGTCAGCCCGCTTCGGCTGTTTGTTGACCACAGTAAATAAATCCAAAACCCGGAGCGCTGATGAAATATAAGAATCATCAAATCCGATATTTGGTGTAAGCATTTTCTCTGAGCTTTGGGATGCTGGGCGTGTGACACATAGTTTATTTGAGTGTTTTGGGGTGGGGGGTGGGGGGGTGGAGTGCAGAGGAAGCGGGAATTGGGTCAGTGTGGAAACCTAATATTTAATAACCTCTGCTCTCTGTGTCCATGGAGGCTGGCAAAATCACACACCCACACACACAGACACAGACACACACGCTCAGAGCTCTCGCACTTTACACACTTCCTTAAGCTGGCTGTCATTCCTCCACTCACCCATCTTGAGCTCCTTCACCCCCCTCCCCCTCCTCATCGACCTCCCTCCTGCCAGTCGAAGTGGTCCGTCCTGGTTGAATGGGTGCTGCTTAATATAAACCAGTAGTACGTCCAAGTGTGTTTACATGGTGGAACGAGTCCACGGGAAGAGAGCAGGACTTGACCAGGCCAGCTGTTGCGAATGTTCACATAAGCATGTGCATGAAAAGACACGCACACCCCCACATGGTTATGAAGAGGAGGGAGATGTTTTTAGGTGACTCACAGAGATCAAATGTAGCGTATTAAAATGTATGTTTGTGTGCTCATATACACCCACACCTTTGATTGGCAGCTCTAATTCTGTCTGTGTGATTTCCTGTACTTCCCTAGCTTACATTGTCACAGTGTTCCCTGCTTTGTAATCTAGCACACCCGGTACCTTATTTGACATGTGTGGAAGTATGTGTGTGTGTGTGTGTGTGTGTGTGTGTGTGTATGTGTATGCCTCTGTGTATGTGTGTGTGGGAGGAGGTCTGATGTAAGAGAAAGTGTTTGCATGCTTGCTTGTCTCTTTGACTAACCTCTTCTCTGTGCACCAACCGTTCACTCCACGTCTCACTCCTGTTTCAACAGCCTCCTCTCAGCTCCTCTTCACGCTGTAGACAGAATATTAACTTCATGCTTTGCTGACTACGAACTTACTGTCAATAAGCAGGCGCAATGGCTTGTGAGGCTACATGAATAACATTATCGACTGGCAGGATCAATACGGGGGATCTCAAGACAGGATTTACAGTATCAAGAGGCTCTCCACTCTCTGACCAGGCTGCGTGCCTAGTGTCTCAAGAATTTATGTCCAAGCTGAATTAAAGGGTGGAATGAATACACTGAAATCTTATCATATAAATTTCACATGTTTAATGTAGACTTTAAATAATTAAAAGGCTTTTGATAGAATATGTAAAAAAAAAAGAGGTCACTCTACATTGTGCACACAATTAGCTGCTATGTATTGTAATTTTCTGTTGCAGAGCTAGCTTTAGGATTGTGGTTTGAGCCTTAAGTGCACCCGTCTGCTGTTGTTGAACAGTTGCAGATAATGGTTAATGCTATAAATGTAGCACAGGGTGAAGATTCAATACATTTCAAATAGAAAATATAATCATATTCAGTTTGCCAGAAGTAACAACATGTCTAGACCAACAGTTCCCAGCCTTTTTAGTTTCTAATTCCTTAACATGGAGCAATGAGTGGCTGGAGCTGGGGCTCATCAGTAGTAATTTTAACCTCACAAAATGTTATTTAAATGATTTTCAGAAAGCTTGAGAGATAAAGCCATATAACATAGTAACATTTTTTAAAAAATAGCCAAAGTAGCCTAAGGCCTAAATGTTATGTAGCAGAAATTTTAGGCCATCTTCTGCCCCCCCAGGTTTACCCCACATGGCTTAAAGTATGTCTGCATACTTTTTGTGTTTACCTAATGGCTTTGGCTACATCCCTTACTTTAAATCAAGTAGGATTATAGTGCTGCAGCATGTAGTTGTATATCCTATGAGAGAATAGTTTGTTTTACAATCATAGAAACGGTGTTTCGTTAAAAACATCTCATCTTTTAAAATGTGCCTGAGATCCATAAAGAAATGCTTTTCAGAGTTCGGTGGCCTGACTTTAACCCCATCCAGTGTCCTTGGGATGAAATGGGACAACGACTACAAGCCCGTCCTTATCATCTAATAAGTACTTGACCTCACTGATTCTCCTGTGGCTGAAAGTGAGCAAATCTCTGCAGCCAAGTTCCAAAGTCTTGTGTCAAGCTTTTTTAGAAGAGTAACGGCTCTTATGTCAGCAAAGCAAATGCCCCGAATGTTTGGTTTTAATTTAGTGTAGGCCATGTAATATATCTTCAACCCTGTGGTTGACCTCTGGGTTAGATAACCACTGGTTTTGCTCTAACATGGGTTCTGGGAGAACACTTGCTAAATCTTCCTCTCTCTCTGGATACGCCTTCCTCCTCACCTCTTTGCTCTCAACCTGAAACTGGCCATTTAGGACAGTCCAAAACAGCGAGCACGCAAACTCTTCTCAGTGCCTGCCCTCGATTCAGTGTCCCTCTGAGTCACGAGTTATAGTCCGTGAGCCAAAGTTCATGTGGTGTGACATGATCAAATGGCCAGGGTCGCATACTGTACGAGAGTTTGCCCGACAGCAAAGAGAGAACAAAGTTTGTAATTAAAATTTAAGAGAAGATGCCACAGCCATCATCAGTATCGGTAGCTAAATTATAGGAAACACATTATAGATTAAGTAGATTAATAACAATGAGGCCATGTAAGTGTTTGTGCAGGAGAGAGGTGGTGACATGCACACGCAGAGGGAATGTGTGGCAGTGCCGTGCCAGCTGTGGGCTGCAGACAGAGAGGCGTCTGGGTAAAATATGAGCCTATGTGTCCCCTGCTTACACCCATGCACATGCTCATGCATGCACACACACAAACACAAACACCTCTGCGAGTGGGTAAGTGAGACATCAGGGTCACTAGGAGCAGATGATGACACTGTAGACATGGCAAAGGGGCTAAACAAAATAGTGCGGCGAAACGGGCCATATTTTATGTGTTAGTCACAGTCTATATTGGGGAGAGGAGGAGAGGCTCCCCTCATGCTAGCAAGGAGAATCACTTTGTGCAGCTGCGATGCCTGAACTACATATTATCTCACAGGACTTTGTTACAGTAAATACACACAGTTTGTCAGTACCTCTATTATTTGTGTTTTGGGATTATTGTGTTTCCATGTCAATCAGTGTCAGTTTAATATTTGTTATAGTAAAGCTGCAAACTCAGAATTTGTGTCTATAATTTCAGTGCTTGTGGACCAGTTTTGGTGCCAGTTTTCCTGCCGTTTGTGATGCACCCTATTACATAAATGTATAGGAAACAACCTTGTTACAACAAAGCTGATGTTGACATCTAATTCCATTATGATGTAAACTGTAACCGGATCAAGTCAGACCAAAGACTTTTTGCCATAAAGACTTGGTCAAGAGAGTGACATTACAAGTTACACTAAAGAGAAGAAAGTGAGTAAAGTGAAAAGATCACAAAACAATAAGACACAGATTTAAATCCTGTCAGTCATGTGAGAGAATTTCATCTTATCAAATGGGAAACATCTATAAGTCAGTATATATCAGCTAAAATTTGACAATGAATGACTTCCTGCTTAAATCATACCGCAGTTTGTTCCAAAAACAGGGGAAATGCCACACAAAAGCAGTTTTTCCTCAATCATTTGTCCTTAGGGACAGACAACCATAAAAAAACAAATATTCAGGTACTTAAAAAAATGAAGAAAGCCCTTTATAGCCTTACGAAAAAATACAATTATTATGTTCACCTGAGTCTTGGCAGGCCAAACCACGATTGTGTAACAAAGTGATGAATCATTATTATTGAGTTATTAATAAAAAGATAATAAAATCTGTTTTTCAATTTCTGGTTTAGCTGCAAAGGCGTGACCAATTTAGAGATCTACTCTTTCCTCGGAACAAATTTTAACATGTTACTTTGCTGTAATATGAGCAATGGTTGAATCGTTGAATCCTTCCCTGTCTGTTGTTGTCATCTTTCAGGTGATTTATTCTCTGAACATGAGGAATGAGGAGCAGGAGGCGGCCCTGCAGGCCTTGAGCCACGCCCACCACGAGGAGCTGCACCGCATCCTGATGGACACATGTCATGAGGGGGAGGGGTCAGTGCTGAGGACACGCCTCCTTGAGCTGCAGGAGTCTCTGGATGAGCAGCATAGAGTTGGAGCTCAGGTGTGTGTGTTTGTGTGTGTGTTTGTGAGTGTGTGTGGGGGTGCACTCCTACCCTCCCTAACATGAGTAAACTGACCTCAGTCAAGGTCATGTTGTACTGTTGTGATTTAACGAGTAAACTCCCAGGGGGAGCAGCAAATCAAACCTGCCCCTCATGTGACCTACAACAGTTAACCTCCTTCAGATTGTCTGTTGTTACCGTACCAACCCAAGCCCTTATTTACATGCTCTGCAACACAATTAAACATCAGCATGAATCATAAATACCCACTTGACTTGCTTGTGAGCTCTTTGGGAAAAAGAATGCATCTTAAAAACTAATGAGCTAAAACTTTTATGTGGGCATTAAACTTTTATTTTGAAATATGTCCTCACATCTGTCTGATTTGTTTAATGTTTCCTTATTAAAGATGTGGGAAATTTTCTCTGGCAGTTCAGGAGCATGTTATCAAAGGAGTGTAAACACCTAGCAGCAAATACATCCCAACATGAAAGTCATTTTGCAAAACAACTGTTTTTGGCACCAGAGGTATAAGTACAGTTTCAGAGCAGTGGGGGTCTAAAATTAATAAATTGTCAGAATAAATTGTCAGTAGACTGAAAATATCTTTTGAATTGGGGCAGACGAGCGCCATAATACCACTGATACAAATATGCTAAGAATGCAACTCAGGTAAATCTACTCTGTGGAGTTAAAATAGTTTAGACTTATTCTGCATTCAAAAAAGTATTGTTTCTTGTAAGCAGATCTGTTAAATCTTGTCAAAAAACCTGAAACATAGTTTCACTGAACAGTTTTACCATCATTTTGTTTGGCTTCATGTTATTACATATAACTGCAGGTAGCCATTGAATTATCAATACATTACACGGTCGTTTACATTACATTACACATTATACGTTTGTGTAACTCTATTGTAAGAGATGTCTCCCACCCTCTTAATGGTGAGTTTCAGCTGCTCCCATCAGGTCGGAGGTTCATGGTACCTGCTTGTAAAACCAAACGCTATAAAAACAGCTTTGTACCAGCAGCCATCCGTATTATTAACAAATGAGAGAAACTGCAACATAATTATTGTATTTATTCCTTGTACTGTTTCTTTCATCCTGTTTTATGAAGGGCACATCCTTATCATTTGGGTTGGTTTGATACATTTTTAGGCCTTTTATCCTTTTATTTATTTTTTTTTGGTCTATTGATGTTTTAACTTAACTTATCTTGCTTTTTATCTTGGGGGCTGTCCTCTTTGTTCTTTTAGCCTGAGCACTGTCGTCACTTTGTCTTGTCTTGTTCTGTGTGTTACAATACGAGAGAACTCACTCACTGTAAACTGAATTTACCCAAGGGTACAATAAATATTCTGAATCTGAATCTGATTTTCTGAATCTGAATCTGAAATCAGTAAATACATCATACAGCAGTTTGGTATGTAAGATAAGAAAGGTAACCAGACACTTTCTACGAAAAATGCATTCTAACAAATTACTTCACATTCATTTACGTAAGCCAATACATTTTAAAATAACAATGATGCCTTCTGTTGTAGCTGGTTTATTTTAGCAGTTTTGTTTTGTTTTTTTTTATATGTATATGACTTAACTCTTTATTCTGTTTTTTTTTTAATTCATCCCCAATTTCTCGCAATCCAGCTGCACAGGAATTTCACAACCACTTTAACATGCATACGTCACAGAAGTACTGTGTAACAATATGAGCTTGCTACTGCTCCCTTGAAATTTTGTTTGCATATTTACGAAAATTAAGATTGTGTATTGCCAGAAAAAAAAATTCTATATAAGCAAAACAGACAGTTAGTAGAGAATAAAGCTAAACTCTAAAAAAGCAACAAAATCTATATGTGTACTCAAACACACAAACAAATAAGTGTAAAGTGTCTGTGCTCTTCAAGACAAGCAACCGTGCATTGCACAACCACAGACAGACAAACACAAACACACACAAGAGTGCACAGTCTATTGACCAGTATTTGTCACTTGCTATATATTTTGCTGGGAGCAAGTGAGAGGCTTCAAGTTGGCGGCACTCAGGCTTTTCTAGCTGCAAGTGTTAGGCCAGCTAGTGTTCACTCGACTTTGTCAATCCCCTGTCAACTTGTAGCTCTGAGACATATCCTCTGCAACACACAAGAGACAAGCTACCCCCCAACCCTTGCCATCGCTGCCCACCATCCAATGCAGAGACACCAGGAAATGGCTGCTACCACCCCCCCATCCTCTCACCACCACCCCATCTCCTGACAAAAGCCTGCTTGGACTCTCCATCATTCCTCTGACAGCCGAGGGAAGACAGCTTGGCTGCATCTCTCTTTCGAGCTGCACACAACATGTGGCCAGTGAAAATATTAAAGCCATTAAGCAAAGCTGACACTGCACAGTGTTCTCTCTTCATTTCAGCTCAAGTTTTTTTCTAGTTTTGAAAGTGTGGCCAAATGGAAATTTATAAATAAACAAAAATGGTTCATATACTTCTTCAGAAGCTTTCTCCATCCTGATAATTAATGGATTTTTTAATATGATATTGTTATCACAAACAATCCATGACTCAGGCACCTTCTCCAATTTATACAAATTGAAATATAACTTTCTCTTAACAAAAGTAAACACCCAGTTTAACAGAATTAAAGAACCTAGTTGGCAAAGCACCCGACCCTTTAACCATATGACTTCGCTGCTGAGCAGTTGGGGTCAAATAAATCTTGACAGGATTTATTTGCTGCTCAGCAGCAAAACAGCCTCTAAGACAACACAAAAAAGGTATTGCAAACATTATTGATCTGCTTTAACTTTGTTACAAAAAAGTGTGACCCATATAGGGGGCCAAAAGCTAAAACAGGGCTACAACTAAGAGAATATCTTCATGACTAAATATTTTTCAATAAGTTAAAAAGTAAAATCCTTGGATTAATAAAAATGTAAAAAAGGTTATCACGATTTCTTAAAGTGAAAAAAAAATGCCACAAATTGTTGATTTATCATTGGAATATCTGCATATAATTCTGTCTTACTTGGTTGCTCAAATGATTAACTAATCACCTCTACCTCATCAATACTATAGGTGGTATTTGGTTCAAGTAAAGATGTCACATATGCTCCAAATGGATTACACTGAAACTTTTTTATATTTTTTAAAAATAATTTTATTCAGTATTTATAAAACATCTGAGAAATGTCAAAATATCTGTCTTTTAAATTACCAGCATCTTTTCTACCCACTTGGGATCCAGACCCTCAGGTCAAGAGCTTCAGATTGCTCTAAAGCTTAAATCTAACTTGACATCTTGAATCTAACTATCTTACTGCACCGACTGCAAGTTCATAATGATTTAATAATTTCCTTGTATGACTCACAAGTGTTAATCTAAAAACTTAAGAGATGCCACAACTCATTTAAACATCACTGTTTGCAGTGTACCAGTGGTACAATGTTGTTGTGTTTTTACAAAAACACTTTTTAATTTGCATTTTTGTTAAAACAAAAAGAGACACAAAATGAGCATGATATAATTTTCTCTGCTTACCTGAACCAGAACAAAGAACCTTTTTTTCCATCTTTTCCACACATTTTTGCCAATAGCCCAAAGGTACCTGTGGAATTTTAAAAAAGAAGATACTACTTTAAAAAAAGATGGCCTTCAGAAATTTCTCAATGTGGCCTTTATGCAGCCAATATACACTGAATAAAATGTTTTTGTTTAACTGTGCTAGGTAATGACTTGTATGACTAAAGTCTGATGAACCAGGCTGTATCTAGAAAAGGACACTTAGAGAAGTGTATTGTGCATCTACTAACCTCTCCTGGTAAAACACTATTACTGCAGCCAGATACATCTCATTTGAAAAAATCCCTGAAAATCACACTGAAGTCTTTGTTCTTTATTTGGTATTTTGTGTCTTCGTTGACAGAACTTTCTTGGGGCAGATCTTTTTCATAGCAGAGAAATCACATTATTGTTACAATTGTTACTAATCATGCCACTTATCTTGTTAAGGTGTGCCTATTAATTGTTGGTGAGACAGCAACAACAGTACTAAAGCCCTGTTAAAAGGGACATCTGAAATGGAATCAATTTTACAAGTAACACCTGTGTAAATTTTTTTTAAAAAAGTGTGAAGAATGTCTGACATGAGAAAAAGAGCAGCGGTTTACAGTGGCAATAATGCAGCAGCCTGGTTTACTGCTGATAGCATTATTTATGCATTAATTATTTAGAATTATTTATCATTACATTATTGATGTAATGGTTGCAATTAGAGCATAATGTAAAAAAAACTTTAGATTTTATGTATGCATATCAGTTTTGGTGTCTCTGGACACCTTGAGACATTTGGTTAAAAGAAAGACTGTCATTACATTTTGAAGACTCACATTTGCAAACAAAGAATAAACAAAGAAAACTGTCAACATATCAGATAAAAAAGAAGTTATTCTAACCACAGAGAACTACTTTAATTTTTGTGATATTTTTAGAGATATGAAATTACAACTTGAAGCATATCTTTAAAAAAAAATCAACCTTAAAGGGATTTTTTAACAGAAATACAGAGTCGAGCAGTAACATACTATATTTAGTGTTCCTTGTTACAAAAGTTAGTGCGTATTCATTTACTAGGGATTGTTGAAGATGAAGAAGGAGAAGGACAAAAACACAACTGTTGTAAAAGAACATCAGAGGGTTAGGACCCCTGTTTGAATTCTCTCTTCCTCCAGCGAAACTGTCGCTCTCTCTGGTTAGCCCACCTCAGCTTGCCTCAGCATGCCTTTCCCCCTGGTCGCTCCCAGAGCTGCTTCTGCCTGTCGTCCCAAATAAACCAGCATCCATGAGGTGACACATTAGAGCCCTGCCCTCATGCTGTGTACATAGAGAGACCAGTAACATGGTAGAGGGAGGCAGTGGAAGCATCTTACAGGGCAGCCCAGTGGCCCCCTCCAAGGCACCCAAAAAAGCATATGGAGGGAGGAAGGGGGAAAGGCAGACAAGCAGCATTAGCAGCAAAGCAGCCGACAGAAGAGTAACGCTTCAAAGTAGAAATTGTGTGTGTTAGTCTGTTTAAGGCGACACCATTCCACTCAAACTGGCATTTGTTTTCCAGCTTAAAGCACTATGGTGCGTCTCTGTAGGCTGTCATCAAACTCACTTTGTGATGGATAGGTCGTACTGTTCAATTGCATACTTCAATGCAAAGTACAATTGCTGCTTGTTTAATTGTTCAAACATCATGGGCTCACCTCCCACAGACTTTGTGACACCAAAGTACACCTTATCTCTGTCTTGGTGCATATAAATGTTCATGCTAAAAGAATGTTATGACACCCGAGATGGCTTCTAGAGTACAAAACAGAAAAGAATGGAGAATAGAGCCCCTGTTAGCAGAGGAATGATGTAGTTTCATGATGACCCTGAAACTGATCATCCATCCACCACTTATTCAGGGGTTCTGAACTATTAGGCCACCAAAATGTTAGACAGTTACAATTATTCAAGCTCTGGGTACTGTCCAGAGATCTCACACTTCAGGTCCCTCACAGTCTTCATAAATATCTGTCTCCACCAGGTAATAAGCAAATGTACATCAGTCAAACAGGAGTGCATTTGAACTTGACAAGGCACACTCCTAACTAACTAATGCCTAATCCAAAGAAATCCATTCTTCTTAATAACACTGATAAGAATAATGCTACACATCTGAAGTTGTAAAAGATGCATTTTGAGAAATAAATTTCTGTCTTTAATTTTATAAAGGAACTATTCAAATATTATAATGTGCTACTTACACTGATAACATACCTAAGGCAACATTTTATTACTTTATTTACTGTATCAGCCAACTGTCCCCAGCTCATGCATGTGTGGTCCTTTTCTAATGATGACTGTAACTGTACTGCTATACAGTCCCTTCAGGATTTCGCGGGCGTTTTTCAAGATTGTTGTGGCCTAAAACACCTGAACTCACGGCAGCTTTTCTAAAAAATTGCGCTGTAAGTTGCGATGTTTTAAGTATATTTGTTGTGATGAAATTCCAGGAGACAGTGAAAATTGCTAAAAAGTTGCATTTTCCACTCATTTCACCCATTCTCCTAATATGTTTCACAGTAGAAAAGTGTTTGTCAATCAATGATTTTTGTTTGTGTTCCACCGCAATATTGCACGCGGTGCAAAACAGTTTACCTCCGCTTTTGTGAAGAACATCAGGGAATTGTTTTGTACGGTCCTTAGCAGTAATTTTTGTTGCTAAGTGAGAGACATTACTATCACACATGTCTGCATCTTCAAAGCATAAACAAGGAAG
>JAUZTA010000024.1:7995440-8005751 GCA_034780835.1 Ctenochaetus striatus
CAAAAAACAAACTATCCTCTGCTGTCGGCATTTCTTTTTTAAACTGAGGCAACCAAAGCAAGATTTTCTGGCATATCTAAATGTAAGGATCACATAGACCAAACTGGGACCTTATTGTTGTTTCCGTTAACTAAAACACATTAAAAACACTTAACAAATGATATCATATCCAGGAAGGCAACACCTTTCTGTGTGTCGTTGTCCTCTTCCTGTCCGGTTTATTGTAAAACAGGGAGGAAGTGCTGGGTTTTCATTAACAGCAGATGGACACCACAAGAATAACTTTTGTCTTTTTCCCAGGCAGCTCTAAATACAGCCCTAAACATTGCCTTTTAGGCATTTAAAAAGTAAGCTGGAAATCCATCTTAGATTTTGATGGACAGGGCAAACAGTGACTGATCAGCAGGTTCAGCTGAAGTGTGTAACACAGGGAACAAACCTTCACTAAATGAAAAGAGATTCCCACTAATAAATTACCACTATTACCACTACTACCTTCTTTGTGTATAATTCAAAATACCTCTTTGATAACTCTGATTTCTATGGTGTTCTGAGTTCCTACACTAGCTGCACAGTGTTACGTTGTTTCCATAGATGCGAGCCGTTGTTAGGTTCCACGTGAATGAATGTGGTCTCTGAGGCCAACCCAAGAAGCGCTCGGGATTCTTTGCATTCTTCCTCTGATCATTCTTGTACTTTTTTTTTTCTCCTCTCGATAGTGTTCAGATCTGCAGCTGAGCCTGCTGAAGCCCGAACCGTGACAAGCGCAAGTTTATGACTGACCTCCTGTCAGGTACAACATACACACACACACACTCGCAGGAAAAAAAAAACAAAAAACAAAAAATGCATTCATAGGTTCAGTTGTAATGAAAATCTTCATACCGACACTTCTGCATGTTGTGTTTTCCCATCCTTGCTCTATGGTTGCTCATATTTCTCAAAGTCTGATATCCTGAGTAACAAGGAAAAAAATTTAATTCTTCTTTAATTCTATGTTTTTATGATTGTCTTCAAAAATCATGAAAAGATCAAAACCGAGCAGCAGATTTGTGTGCTAGTAAGTATTCGCAGTATTAGAGCAGTCTTGGAAGTGATATAAAGAAATGTAACAGATAGTGCAACTGCTTGACTCCTGTATTATTTTTCAATCTCTTTCACAAACAGCGTCACTCTGTGGCATGCAGAAAAAACAATACTGTCTGCTATTGGAGGCTCTGACTTCACAGACTCCCAGTCATTGTTAGCTTTGGGCGTTTTTTTGTGATTGAAGGATGTTGTATTACTCTCAGAAGGCTTTAGCTGACCTCCGTTTTATTTAGCTTTGATATGCTTAATTACTTTTCTCTGATTTGCAAGGTGAACCAAAAGAAAAACAGCCCCAGGTTGCATTATTCTTTATTTGCTGTTATAGCATTTTTTTTTAATGAAGTTTAAGTACTAATGATAAACACTGCATATTTTGCATATCTTGACAGTTTTGTTTTCTTTTTCTTTTTTGATTGCACCCTTGTACATTATTTAATTAAATCTGTTTCTTACCTCATTTGATGCCAGAGTACTTGCTTATTATTTTATGTTTAACCTAATTTTTTACATGTTGGATGAGCTTGTTTTCTTACAATGTTTGTTGGTAAGAGAAGAAAGTTATTTGTTAATTGGAACCATGAAGTTTCACAATGTCCTAATACACAGCACATGTGTTTTGCATCACAAGGAAAGCTATCAGTGCAATAAACAATATTAAGTAAGCAGTTGGACAGTGTTTCTCTAAACTAACTCCTGCATATATAAACTTCATCCATTCACCTCCTGCTCCCCCTCTTTTCCTCTTCCAGGTGACCTTTCTTGTGCCAAGATGATGTCAGTAGATGTGACCAATCACAATGGCCCTGCTGCCACGCCTCCAACCTCACTCAGCCTTCGCTCCTCACACAACCAGCTACTCAGCAGTGATGTCATAAAACAGGGCTCTGCCACCCCTCCCAAGTGTCGCAAAAAGTATGCTCTTACCAGTATCCAGGCTGCAATGGGCCTTGGAGAAGCAGTGCCATCTTCATCATCACCATCTTTATCCCCATCACAGTCTTCAACCCCCAGCAATCCCAAACTAGCCAAGAATGGAGTCAACCAGCTCCGTAAAGCCGGACAGGACCACAACAAAAACACTGACCCAATGGACCTGGAGTGTAATTTAGAAATTGCAGCGGATGACCTAAATGTAAATACAACTGAGGAGAATGACAGTCACACTCTCACCAATAATGACAGAGAAGATGACGTCATTAAGCCAGATGTTGAACTGCACTCAGATGCTCATAGTGATGCAGAGCCCGAGCAGAAAACTGAATCAAACATAGACTGTAACATTAATGCCGCTGTGGAACTCAAATTAAATGGCAACCAGACAGATCTAGGCTCTGACTTGAACATTGAGGCAGAGGAGAGTGATGACATCAGCATTCTATCTGAAAAGGAAATTATGTCAAAGATGAAGATTGAGGAAGATGGAGATGAGGTGGTAGTAGAGGAGCAGGTGGATGAGGAGAAGAAGCCTTTACTGATGATAAAAAGTGAGTCTCCAGTGAAAAACCACAAAGTTTCTTCAGGCCTGGAGCTCATCACTGACCTCCACTCCAACCTCAAGCTCTTCAAATCTGGTAAGGACTCGCTGGTGCCACCTCCTCCCTCTCCACCCAGGCAAGCCAGCCCAGAGGACACGCCTCTGCTCTCTGTGGCCTCCTGCTCCTCCTCTTCCTCCTCCTCTCCAGAGACCAAGAAAGACCGAAGGACTGGCGCAAAGACAGACTGTGCTTTGAACCGCATCCAGAATCTGAACCCCAGTGATGAAGAGTTGAGTTGGACCACACTGTCCCAGGAGAGCAACTCTCCAGAGGAGACAGGTACACATGTTAGCACACACGCAAAAACATGCTGCAGTTTTTGTAAAGTTATTCAAGTAAACCTTACAACCACTGTCATTTACAGATGTTTGGCATAGTTTTAATGTGTGAGTGTGTGTCTCAGTCGGTGTTTTTTTTTCTGCTTTGTGCTATGAAGTGGTTTCACCATACTCTCTGCAAATGACATGTTTCCATTTATGGTGACCGAGTGTGTCTGTATGTGTGTTCATATGAAGAACTCAGACATTTCTGGAACAGAATAACAAACACTCCAGCCACCAGCAAATCTCCCAGAATCTCTCTGGGACAGGAAGTGCCCTTGTAACCTTATGACTAGTTAGCATGGTAGATCAGTTGCATTCTGTAATAAGCTGTGCGTGCATGTGTGTGTGTGTGTGTGTTTGTTAGAACAGGGCATTCAGGCTAATCATGAGTTAATCAAAATCTCTGGCTGCCATTCTCTCTTTTCCAATTCATCTCAAGCTCTTTGTAATGAGCATGCATGCATTAGGCCTATACCTATGTTTGTAGGGCTGCAAGTATAGATTATTTTACCATCTGATTAAAAGAATTTCACTTAATTTATAAAATGTCAGACATTATATGTGTAATTAAATTGCTGGACAGCCTAAAACCTGAATATACTACTCCTATAAAGTTTATTGTCACACAAATAAAAGGTAGCAAGACTTGTAAAAACAAAAGCTCGTTGTATATTAATTACAAATCTGTTCTATTCTATTTTAATAGCATAAGCTAATACTTGATTTCATGTCTTATTAACCACACCAAATAACCTATTTATCAGACTCTGACAATGAATATCAGTAATGTTTGATGCTACAGTGCTTACAGTAAGACAGGACTGAACCAGGCAAAAGTTGAGAAACTTCTTGAGGTCATCACCTCTTTAATGGATCTTCACTTTCTTCAGCTCGCTTGTTGCCCACCTCTGCAGAGGGCTGTTAAATCACTGTATTTCTTTTGTCAGCATTATGTAAAAATCTGGATGTTGAGTTTAATTGGGCCATTAAAACTCTTTGCTTTGTGATTTGTTGGACGGCATATGAAACACATCCATCTCCTCCAGAGCAGCGGCCCCCAACATGTGCTCGGCTGTAAATCAACCTCTCAGTCTGTGAGAGTCGCAAGGCTCTGAGCTATTGAGATCTGTTGCTTGTTTTTTTCCCCAAAATGCTTCTTGTGTTTCTATTTTGCTGATGACTCACTGTCCCTTTTTTCAATTGGAGGCTTTGTGCATCCATGTGTTTTATTTCTCCTCAAATAGCAGCAGCTTGACCTCATGACTATTTGCGGTTTAAACTGTTGTTAGTGTATAATTAATTTTCTATTTGTTGTTTTATCTTCATTTTCTCTTGCTGGCCTTTGTCTTAAATGTCATTCTAAATTGCTAAATCTCTCTTGGGATGGCCTAATTGTCTGTGTTTATCAACTGTTTGAAATAATTAGTCGATGAAGGGACAACATGAGGAGGTTAGTCGTGCTGTAGACTGTATTTAGGGCATATTGTCTATAGAGGATTTTCATTTGTAGCCATCCATAATGCCTCACCCTGCTGTCTGCCCCTCTCCTATATATTTAACAAAGCTGTGCTGTTTTCTGAGGTATGTGTCAGATTCCTCTGTTGATGTTACAGGTTAAAGGGCAAATATCGCACTGCTTTCACATATAGGAGCCAAAACACACATGCACGCGCACGCACACACACACACATACACAAAACATGCTGAGTTGAAGAAGGTCGTTTAAAGAGGTACCTCACATTCTCACACAACAACTTGCATTGTGACACTTGCCAGGAAACATGAGTTGAATGTGGATTAGAGCAGTAGAGCAACATGTGAAGCCTAGTGTTTTTTTGCCAATCAGATGTTCAGCTACTTTTTCTCTCTTTCTTACATAATCCTTTAAATCTCAGTACATTAAAGTCATCATTTATAGTACTTTACCTTTTATCAGCCCAACTACATGTCTCCCTCTCTTTTTGCTCCTCCTCCTCCTTGCACCTCCACTGATATGATACTGAATGAAAGATGATCAAGGGGTTGCCAGGACAACCAAGAGAGAGACTACAGGGAAGGTGGGAAGGTGTTGGAAAGTGATAAATAAAGACATTTGAAGAGGATGAGTGTGCCAGATTTTTAGTTGTGTTTCCATGTGCCTCTGTGTATGTTTGTGTTAGGGAAGGAAAGGGAGGGCAGGCTTATCTGAGCTGTTGACGTTGTTGATGCTCCAGATAGGGCAAAGAGAGACAACAACAGCGACCATAGCTCAGCTGCAGGGGAAACACAACCTCCATCTCTCTGATCTCTTTCTGCTCTGGCTTGCATTCCCACCTCATTCAGTCTTTTCTCCCCCTCTCCTCTGCCTCTCTTTTCTAGCATCATGTTCTCTCTGCCTCTCTGCCTCAATGTGTCTTCATGTCCCTCTCTCCCTCCTCTCCTTTTCTCCTCACCCCCTCTCTTGCAGTATTCCCCCTTTATCCTCTCTCTCTTTCTCTTTCAATCTCTGTCTGGGGCTCTCTCTGTGGTTACAGCACTGGCTTTTGCTGTATAAGAGGCAGCTAGCTAACTATGATGCTGGGGAAAGACTACATGCTGGCCATTGTGATTGTCAATTATGAGGGTAGGTGTATCTGTCGGGTCGGCTGGAAACCACACTGTGGGGTTTCACTTTGAATGCTGTCTGAGAATATCTGTCAGTGTATGTGTGTGTGCACATGCATGGATGTTTGTGCGTGTCCTTCAATACAGGGATAAAGTTTTTTACTGTACTGGTTTTGTCCTCTAAATATCTGCCATAGGGATCTGAGGTCTGTGAAAGCTGCATTTCTCTGTATGTGCATCTTTCTTGTTATGGCAGTGTGTGTATGTGTGTATGGTGTCGATTGCCATAGATAACGTGTCAGTGTGTATGTTTTGCTCCAGAATCTAATTGCTTTCCCCTCCCCCTCTGCCTAACTCTACTCTGGCATGGAGCTGCATGCTAACAGAGGCTATCATAGGCTAACTGCTACGTAGCTCAGCTTTGGCACTTTCCCATGAGCTGCAGAGGTGCACGCTAGTCGGTAGCCTCTGTGATAGCATGCTTAAGCTTGTCCTTCTAATTCCACATTTATAACAGTGCTTGCTGAGGGTGATGCTGCCAACTTTCAATCATGATATGCCACTTGAGCCCCCACCACCACTTCCTCTCTCTCTCACTCTTTTTCTCTCCCTTCCTTCCCTCTCTCCTTCTCTCCCTCTCTCTCGCTTTCTCTGTTCGTGTGTGCACATGCTTTAATTTATATTCTGTAGTCTGTTCATCTCATACCATATTCTGTGAGTCACCATCTTTTTCATCGATCATAGCACAGGCACTCAGGTTCCCTCTGTTGTAGTTTTATTGGCTCTGACCTAATTTTTTGCTTATAGAAAACCGCAACTCCCAGAAGGCACTTCTTCCCAGCTCCTTGCTCTAAAGCACAGTCTTAAGCCCTTAGGGATGTCTGCTTGAATCCAAGGAATGTGTGTGCGTATTTTGCTAAGTGTGTGTGTGTGTGTGTGTGTGTGTGTGTGTGTGTGTGTCAGTGTGTGTTTAAATTTCATCTCAATATGGACTGACCCAGACGTCATGGTGACATATGGCCTGATGTTGTGGCAACAGGCCCATGGGCTATGTTTCATCAGCATAGTCAGCAGTTTAGGATCTGTTTGTGCTACCACATAAGCAGACACACACTACTACACACAAATACACACAGAATCAGCTGACCAGTCCCTCAGAGCTTATATCACCTTCATGAATTGCAACACCACCTTATGCAGTTTCAGGTCATCTTTACTACCTCTGCCACTACATCAACTTTATACACACAAAGATGCCATCAGTAAGTGTGTGTGTGTGTGTGTGTGTGTGTGTGTGTGTGTGTGGGTGTGTGTGTGTGTGTGTGTGTCTGTCTGTCTGTCTGTCTGTCTGTCTGTCTGTCTGTCTGTCTGTCTTCAAGGTAACTGCTATATTTCTTGGACATGTATCACTGTCCAACAAATTATAGTAATAGCCTTGTGCTGTATATACTGTTGTATCTGCTCTGTATACAGTTGCTGTCTTCTGTTACGGAAGGAAACTTAAAATTACATGAATCTATATAAACAGGGCTGGTATGTCTAGACGAATAAACCTTTGCAGTTTTTTGGTCTTCCTATAACAGTATGTGCCAGAAAATGGCAACAGTTTGTGATGGTAGTTATTACATTTTTGAATGCAATTGTATAAGGTACCGATCAAAAGGGAGAGTATTATCTACAGTAGATGGCAACCAGCAGACCCAAGTCTAAAGAAGCAGATGGCTGTTTTACTGCTGTACAATGAACATAAAGTACTTTAGCCACTGCTTACTTAAATTAATCAATTTCAATTAAAGCGTATGTTATATGTACAACATTTACAACATTTTTGGAACTTAACCTTGCATTCCTTTCCTTTAGAACTAAATTTTCTTAAACATATGGCATCAGTTTTCTTACACACAAGCACAGCAATACTGTGTACTTTTCTTACAACCACCGTGGATTGTAGGTAGTACATTGACTATTGATAAGTACCTCATAAAATCCAACTTCAAAAACGCCAGAGAATCCATATAATTTAGTCGTAAGATTTAACTCTGTATGCTTTCATTTATTTTAGTTGTGCACAGAATTATGAAATGTCTAGGATATAAAGTTAATAAGTACACATGTACTGTATAAAGATAGATTATAGATTACAGATAGATTATAGAAGGCTAGTGAGCCACCCATGTCTTCACTCTAAGTCTTATATTTTAAACATGACCTCTGATTTCATGCACTTATAAAAAAACTGTAAATTACAGACCCATAATGGATCATACACCCATGGAAATGAGAGAGGAGATATGCATGATTCTTGGCACAGAGAGGAAGCTAATTAAATTGCTGGGGCCAGAGAATAATAAGTCCACATTTGTGTCACATCGAATAAAAACATATTTATTTAATTCTGCTTCAGGCTTGTTCAGTAGGAATGCATCTGACACCTGTTAAAATGTTTAAATGTGAGAGGAATGCACATACTCTGTGTTTTTGTGTATATGATCATGAGTTGTATTTTGCCCCCCTGATTTTTTTTATTTAAAAAATATTTAAGGTCCGTGAGTTGGTGGGTTGTACAAATGCAAGAGCAGTTCTAAACAAGTTTTGCTGGCTTTCCAGTTGTTGTCTGTGGAAAGACACAGCTGTTAAATGACAGCTGCAGAAGATGCTGATAATACCAGTCAGCTGTCAAGATTGCCCAGTGTATGCATGTAGGAGGGTTGGCTTTTATCCAAGAGAGACCAGTCTCATTATTTGTGATGAAAAACTATGTACTTTGTTTGTGCAAAGTCACAGAGATGTGTGTATGCATGCGTTTGTAAGATAATTATATAGGAAGATTGTCAGTTTAACAAATTCACACTTTCTCTCCCAATATATCAATGAACCCATCAAATGTGTGTTTCTCCACCAGATATCTGGAGTGAGCAGTCATTCCAAACAGACCCCGACCTGCCTCCAGGATGGAAGAAGATCACAGACATGGCCGGTATCTACTACTGGCACATTCCTACAGGCACCACCCAGTGGGAGAGGCCTGCCACCCACCCAGCACCCACCGGACAGACAGAGTCCCAGGCTCTGGGGGACCAGACAGCCTCCACACCACGTAAACACTCCCTGGGCTCACTCAGCCCCTCACCCACTCCTGACCATGAGGTAAGTGACAAAACAACAAAGTGATGCACACATTCACTTAAATTTGACTTTTTGTTCTGTCAGTACACTTTCAAATTGTTCTGTTTAACCTTGATGGAAAGTTTATGACTCTTTCTGGAAGCCTTCAGATTAGGATTTGGGCTGGAGTGAAGTCTGAAGAGAATTCACTGACATTCTGTGGGGATGATGAGAAGCTTTGTGGGAAAATTAACTAAGTTGCAGATTAAAACTGAAACAAAAATAATAAAGTCAAACCATGATGGAAACACAAACACATGCTGTACAATAGACAAATGCGAAAAACTAATTTGTAATGTTGTCTAATGACTACAGTTCCGTTCATAATCCTCATTACTTGCTACATTGTGTCTTTATTGCAATGGTTAATTCCAGGCTTGTAAAAATGAAAAAATTATATAAAAGTTCTGATGTACAGTGGTCAGGATGTATCAGATGAACTGTATATCCAAAACACTTTGGAAAAGGGAAAAGCAAAAATGCAAAAGCCAAAACACAAAAGCAAAAGGCACAACAGAAGTAAGTCACAACATCTGTACATTTTTTTTGCCAAAGTGAGTAGGTGGTACTACTTCAGAAGATGTTTCCTCACTTTGGAACCAAGCCATACTACTGATAATAACAATGTGATAAAATCTCAGAATTAGTCTCATCAAGAAGGGAAATTAGTCATTTCCCTAATCTCTGAATAGCCTCTAATGTCCATGAAGAGCCAATAACAGTAAACACCAATGGAGATGTTTTCGATGCAGCGGTCTCTGATAACTTTGCTTTTTGTGTGTGCGTGTGTTTGTGTGCGTACATGCAGTCATGCCAGGCAGAGATATTCTTCAGGGCGTCAACTCGTTCAGGCAGCACCACCTCAGACAGCTCAGTGGAGCCTCTCTCGACTCATGAGCCCACACTTACCACATGTGGATTTGTCAACAGCTGCTACTTTGTAAGTTACTAAAAAAAAACTTTCTTCCGCTTAACTTTCTCTGTCTGTTTGCTTACTGTCTATTCTGCATGATTTGCAAGAATTCTGTGTGGTTATTTCAAACAGGATGGTGTAGTTTTTTTTACTGCATAACTGGTTTTTTTTTGTGTATTGCTGACTGAGATTAGTGGAGGATTGACGAAAATATGCAACAAGACATCCGGGTAAAGAGAAAAGACCATCAATACTCTGGCCTTGCAGCAGAATACAAGACTGTAAGAACACTCAATCAGTCAGTCAGTCATGCAGAATGATGGAGGAAAGTAGAGAGAGGAAAAGCAATTGATAGAGAGGAGTGTGGTGTAGATAAAATATTGATCTAGTGAGAATGGACTGATGGACTGATAGATGTGCCAGGCTCTCAATCTTGAGCATCTATCTGGAGCGACTGACCTACTGACTGCTCGAGTATTAGCCGGTGACACAAGAGCCAAGATGGCAGACAGACAAACATGGTGAAGTAATGTGTCCTCTGAATTGATTGATTTCAATCAATTTTATTCTTTCATCTCCGTCTCCCTTTTTTCATTGTCCCTAGCCTCGTTCCACATCTATACAAGGGATGCCTGAACAGGAGTGTCGCTCCCAGCATCATGAAGACGAGGACAAGGTAGAGCACTTCAAAACTTTTCCTTGT
>JAUZTA010000024.1:8089112-8104403 GCA_034780835.1 Ctenochaetus striatus
CCCCTATCTGTGGTAATCTACTTTACACTACAATTCCCACGATGCTCCAGCAGTGATCTGTGTACGCGGTACCATTCGCAGCTGCTGCCGTCTTTGCAGATTTAAAACAGCACACCTAGGCCGAGTCCATCAGCGTAAGGCATGGAGGACAATCCAGATGATTTTTACAGCTGCTGAAATTCACTGGCGCTCTTGAATGCAACTTCAGTTTATATTTGGCTTAAAGGAGACGAAACAAAGCGCACAAAATGGTTGCGCTCCAGGCCCGGGCGAATAAGTAGGTTTACTATAGCTTTAAGAACGCGAAAATAGTGTCTGCTTCTTTAAAATGATATCGGATTAATGCTGAATAGATAATTAAGAAAAGTTTTAAATCTCTAATGAATAAATACACGCATTTAATTTGCGACTGACCTAACGCAATCACTGAAAATGTCCTACTGTTGGATAAAGGCCGCTTGTAATCTTAACGTCTTTTAACCAGATGTGGACCGTTTTTTCTCAAATTGATTGTAAACCTGCTTGACTTTAAGCGGAATTTGAGGTAACTGCTAGGCTGAAGTGTCCTCACGGTGATGGAACCGGCCGGTGACCGAACCGGGGATGTAAATAAAGGGGAAGAGCCAGCGGAGGACAAGGCCGCAGAGCAGACCCCGGCTACCAGTACGACTGTTACACCGCGAAGAGGGCTCAGAGAGCGGGGGGCGGGCCGCCCGAGGACCGGCGTCTCCGCTTCTTCATCAGACGTTAACGGAGCATCGTCTAGCCACCAAAGCTCAGGACGGGTGTTGAGAGACAGGTCAACGAGGGCAGTACCGGCCTGGCTGAAGGACACCAAGAGTGACGAGGACGACTACGAGGACGAACCGAGCCCGGACACCGGTGCGACCAAGCGGAGGAAAGTTTCCAACTCGAGACGGAAGAAAAATTCAGACTCAGCGGGCTCGGCTGATGCTGCAGTGGGGGTCGCAGGTGACAGCCTTCAAGGCACAGAGTAAGTTTTCAATTAACTGTTAATAATCAATAAAGTCTACTTTTGTTTACATTGTGCCTGTCTTAACTTGAGTGTTTATGTCGGTGGGGTCAGTTCCTGTTAAAAAACACGCCTTCGGCATAGCTCGTCCCCCTTCTGCAGCTCTGCATGGGGAGGGTGGAGTAAAACTTACCTGGCTGTACAAATTACCATATTTTAATTCAGTGCTACATCTTCCAGATGCATATTTCTGGTAGAGGTATGCTGGGAGATGGCATGACATCTGTAGGTTAAAAAAGGTTAACTCTCGGTGTTTTCTTGTCTCATCTCTGCAGCTCAGAGGACTCCAAGAAACTTGCCACAGATGGTCAAGGTAATCAGAGAAATGATGGATAAAAAAACCTTGCTCATATTCTTCCTACTAAGTGTACAGCTAAGATAAATTTTATCCTGCATATCTGCAAGTGGATTATGTGTTCATTTCAAACATAGCTGGCATGTGTGCACAGTTGTGTCCGCACATGAAAGTATCACACTTTATGGAGTACAGTATGTCTGATGGCATGCTTCTGCTCCATCACTCCAGCTCTTCCCTCCAGACGCCCCCCAGCCCAAAGTCGTGCCAAGCTGCTGTCTGGCAGGAGTGTCCGCAGCTCTGCCAAGCCTGTGTGTAAGACTGAACCTGGGATGGAAAATCCAGCTGGTGAGCAACCTGTTGACAGTGAGCTACAACAGTTCAGCATGTGGGCCTATAATTCACACAGAAGCACCAAAGCATCATGCTTGCTGCTGTTCTTTCGGATATGAATTATTCTGTGGAGAACCAGTGGCATCTTATTTAATCGATATGGTATGGTTGTGAATGTGAATGTGAATTTTCAGTGTAAATAATGGGATCAGCAAACAGTATGAGTAGTTATGGAAAATGAATGAATAAAGGGATCAGTGATGCCTGATAGGTCTTTTCTACCTACAACAACCCTCAAAGAATGAAGTAGACTGCAATCAAAAGGTTTTTGTGGTTTATGCATTCTTTCCTTTTCCCATTATGCATTTTTTTGGTTTAGTTTTTACTAATCTACATTTACCTAAAATTGAAAGTCTTAGTGGATAAGTGGTTTTGTTGCCTTTCTCAAACTCATTTCTTTTCTGTTTTGTCAAGCAGGAGTGGAAGGAGAGATAAACAATAAAGAGAAATATGAGCTGTAAGTACATGTTTGCCCCTTTGGGCAAAGCATAAAATAAGAATTGTGAGTGTTAATGGTTTTACCCACTGCTGGAGTTATACTATTTTGTGGCATACAAAGTGGCATAACACATGGTTAAATTGTATTACATGTTTAGTTCTATTTTATTAAGTAAGGGTATGTGTCTCCTTTTTTTAAACCAGACCCTTATAATTTAGATTATGCTGGATTAAAAAAAAACAAAACTCCTGAATTTACAAGCAGCAGCACAGATCATAGCTTTATAAGTACTTGGTCTGACTCTGTGGTGTTAGCATGCCTTTGTAATAAGTCAGAAATATATATCTTGTGTCATTTTAAGTGTAGTCTGACTTTTCTGTTATTTTCTTTTCACTGTTTTAGTAAAAAGAATGAGAAGGAGAGCAAGGATGCTGCTGAGCCAATCTTGGAAGATGAGGACCCTCCGTTTCATGATGACCCAAGTGACCGCAGCTACCAGCCGCAGAGTCAGAGGTACACTTACCTCAAGAGCATTTACTTTGACCCTGTTTGGAAAGCGGGGAAATTTGTTTCAAGTGATTTGGTTTTTTTGCCTTCAGTGGTGTAGAAGAGGAAGAGAGCCTCAGCAGTGAGGAGGATGTTCCTTTTAGAGATGACCTAAACGACCAGAGCTATGACCCGAAAGCCGAAAGGTGTGTGTGCATCTGTGTCTGATGTGATAAAAAATAGTCAACACTTTTTTTGTTTAGTAACTGGATATCGGCTGTTTTTTTTTCCGTAGGGATGTTCCCAAGCCAAAGCGCAGAGCTCCTCCTAGACAGAAAGAGAAGAAAGACAAAGAGAAGGCGCCAAAAAAAGAGAAAGAGGTTTCTGAGATAAAAATAGAAGGTTCAGACAACTTGGAAAAAGTGGAAGAGGAAGTAAAGCTTGAGGAAGAAATAGTGGAGGACCCAGATGGACCCAGAAAGTAAGCAAGGATCAGTCAATCTGTAATTAAAAAGGAGAGATGCACATGCACATCTGTTTCAAGTTATCTAAAGTTGTATTCTCATTAAGCATTAAATAGTTCATGTGAAATACTAAGTGACTGTTTCCCTGGGATTGACTGTGTATAATTCCGGCTTCAGTATTTTTTTTTTTTGTTGTTTAAATTAGGAGAGGCCGGCGGAAAAAAGATGATAAAACCCCACGTTTGCCAAAGAGAAGGTAAAGCTATTTCCTGTTTTCAGGCCTCCTAATCTTAAATTTAAAATTTAAATTTCATAAATATCACCTTGTTTTAAGTGCATGTAGAAAGTATGTGACAGGGATTGATAATTGACAAAGTAAGCAATGAATTTAGATATGTTAATTATTAATAAGGATTCTGTGATCCATTTAATATTTGTTGACATTATTTTGACAATGCAATAATCTGTCCTCTTTCCTCACAGGAAGAAGCCCCCGGTGCAGTATGTACGCTGTGAAATGGAAGGATGTGGGACAGTCTTGGCTCATCCACGCTACCTACAGGTCTTTATGGGCAACTACACAATCCTACTGACAGTTATATTTATATATATCTGTCAATCTTAGCTACTATACATCTTGTGATAAGGAATCTATTCTGTACACATGTATACATGTATCCATCCAAATAATGCTGATAAACTATTCTGCATTTCTTTGTTTTGCACACCAGCACCATATAAAGTATCAGCATTTGCTCAAGAAGAAATATGTGTGTCCTCACCCGTCTTGCGGGAGGCTTTTCCGTCTACAGAAGCAGCTGCTGCGTCATGCAAAGCACCACACAGGTAAACATACATTAAACATGCTTTAAGACTGATCTATATCTAACTATTTCTTTTGAGAGGTAATTATTAAAGAGTATGGAGAGCAAGTTTCTGTTTAACTGTTTTGTAATTTTTAGACCAGAGGGATTACATCTGTGAGTTCTGTGCTCGTGCCTTCAAGAGCTCCCACAACCTGGCTGTGCATCGCATGATTCACACAGGAGAGAAGCCCCTCCAGTGAGTACTTTGTACCAGTGCTAATACTTTTAGTCTGAAAATTTCTCAAATCTGTTGAGTTTTCTGATGTAATGCTTTTTTTTCTTTCAATTTTTCCACACCAGGTGTGAAATCTGTGGCTTTACGTGTCGTCAGAAGGCGTCTCTCAACTGGCACATGAAGAAGCATGATGCAGATGCTACTTATCAGTTTTCCTGCTCCATCTGTGGCAAGAAGTTTGAGAAGAAGGACTGTGTGGTGGCTCATAAGGCCAAGAGCCACCCTGAGGTGCTAATCGCTGAGGCGCTAGCAGCCAATGCTGGTGCTCTTATCACAACCCCCACCTCCCTGCTGGAGCTGCCTGGAAACTCCATACAAGCAGAGGTCAGCAACCTGGAGGTGAGCCAGATAGGGCAGGACGGACAGGTGGACCAGCTGAGCCAGGAAGGGCAAGTTGGGCAGCAAGTGGCTCAGGTGTCCCAGATGGGTCATGTGACCCAACAAGTGAGTCACCAGGTGGTTTTACTGGGACAAGACCAGAGCCTCCATACCATGCAGGTGCCAGTGACAATTGCCTTGTCCCCCATCGACCCCCCTTCGCCAGCTGAGAGCCAGCAGCAGACTCACCTTCAGCTCCAGATGCCCGTCCAGTTTGTGCAGGCCGCTCAGCAGCCACAGCAGCCCCAAATCCAACAACTGACTCTCCATTCCAGCTCAGTGGTGACCCAGCATCAACCTCAGCTCCAGCCTCTTCAGCCGTATTCCTCCCAGGCACAGAGCCAGGGACAGACTCAAATCCTCCAAATGACCTTTCAGCCTGTCAGCCAGTCTCAGACCCACATCCAGCAGATCCCCATTTTAGCAACCTCACAGCAGCTTCAGACCCTGCAGACAGCCGCCCCGAGCCCTCCTCTCCTGTCCCCATCCCACGCCCAGGATCCAGCCTCCACCACTGGAGACAGCTTCATTCTGGACAATCCGGTGCTCTCGTCTTCCTCTCAATCGGTCAGCTCTCTTCAGCAGACACAAGCTGTGGGGGGAGATGGTGTGGTCTGGGAACAGACAGGACAAGGGGAGGTTCTGTCAGACAGCACTGAGAGACATGTGCAGCAGCCTCTCATGTAAAATGAGGACACTGCACATAAAACAGAATATAGAGGAAGATTATGTCTTCAGTGAGTTGGTATACTGTATTGCAATGTTTGAGGTAAATGTAGGATCACCAATATATTATGTACTATTCACCCATAGTCATATTTGGTAGCTTTTTAGGATACCTTTATCAGGGAAATATATTTATGTGTCTGTATGTGAAGTTGTTGCTTTTGTACATAACAGTCCTGTAAACTTAAGTAGCCTTTTATGTGTGTGGGTGTGTCACTGTGTGTGCGTGAGTGTATTGATGCTGAGGTATTGTTGCAAAGCTGTTGCTATTATGCAATAATATAACATACCTCTCAGTAATATATAGCACATTAAATGCCTAGTGTGTGGCATCATGGTTCCTACTGGCCGAAACCAACTATTTATATTACAAACTAAAATGAAACACACAGTAGAACGCTGTAAACAGACCCCATTACGTGCAGTGTGAGTAAAGTCTGTTTTAAATAAATAGGCAGCTATTTTTTCATTTTTTTTCCCCCAGATCTACTGTTAAACCTTTATTCGGAGGGTTAAAAGATGATACAGAAAATATTCTAATCTCAAAAAGAGAAACACTTCAAAATCTGGATAAGCATTGCCAAAAAAGTTGTTCCACAGGCCTGTAAAAAGTTACAAAGTATATTTATTTTAGTGATTTTTAGGAGTGCCATTAAACCTGTTTCAACTACATTTGTGCAAATATTAAAGCTTGACTGTCGGTAGACATTGAGAAATAACAATAACCCATATAATGTATGTGCTTCTCACAAAAGTCCTTGGCCATTATTGGCAGCCGGAAGGTGACCATGGACATTGTAAATCTCGTACAAACCCAAAAAACGACACTTCAGCACAGTCACTGAATCAGACTCAGATTTTTTTAAATAACCTTTAGAAGTGTGATGTAATGTTAACAAGCAAAGCTACATCAAAACCTTTAAATGTATGTCAGTTAGAGCTGCAAAAATGAGTCAATCCCTATGTTAATCTATAGAAAATAAGTTGCCAGCTTCTGTGATAATTGATTGATCATTCATTTTACTGCTTTTCTTTGTCATTTATGATAGTAAATGAGAAGACTTTGGATTTAAGACTGTTAGTTAGACAAAGGAGACAATTTGAGGATGTCACTCTGGGCTCCTGGAAATTATGATGAATATTTTTTTTAATTTACTGCAACATGTAAGCTTTATGATTAATCAAGTACTTATTAAAATATTGGGCAGATTAATTGATATTGAAAATAATCATCAGTTGCAGCCCTGATGTCAGTACTGATTCTGCACTTGTTGGGTTTGTGACTTTAGGATGTGTGGTACAGCAAACACAAAAACTGTTCATTTATATGATGTAAATAAATGTCTTAACATTTATCCAAAGTGTATTCACTGACAAATTGAGAACACAAACAAACATTCAAATTTTTTTCCTCTTTAACAGGGGCAGCTATAGTTTAGTTTATAGATGTGTTAAACCGTGAACAGTAATCTTCTGAAAGGTTTTATCTCTTTCTACTCACTTTTCATTACGTTCTTGAATAAAAAACTAAAAATGTGTTTATGAGGAGACAAAAAGGGAAGTCTCTTCTGGCAAAAGCGTCTGCTAGATGTAACATAATTGTGTGCCTGAGAAAATACTTGATTCTACATTGGACCATACACAAGTTATAGATCACAGGGAGGATATATTCCATCTCTCTACTATTGCTTTAAAACAGCACAGTGTAAGAGCTCATAAAACATTTATCAGGACATATTGATCCGCTCTCTGTCCCTTTGCATAGCAAACTGCTTAATAGCTCGTTTAGGAGGAATCAAGGTGTTACTCAGTCCGGCCTTCCTCTTTTTTACTTGCTGCCCTCCTGACTCATCCTCTTTTGTCTCCTGCTGGAGGTTCTGTGATCCTCTGCCACATGAGCCACCTGCATGTGACTCAGCTTGATCTGATACCGGTGTATCCCCACTCGTTGGTGGATCATAATCAGTGGGATTGACTGGGGTCTGCAGGTCGCTGTCATGAGCAAACTTGCATTTGATACCAAACCTGCATCTGCCATCTTTCCTGTATGACACACACATCTTTTTGCCTCCTATCTGAGAGGGTCTGGCCTGCATTGTGAGTGGTACATGTTTCTGCAAGGCACTGAGCTTCTGGTCTGCCTGAGCCTTAAAAGGGTTGGCAAACACGCTGCTATCCGAGTAAGTGTTTAGCGAAGGAGGAGGAAGTTTGTTAGGGGGAAGGGAGTCCAGTGAAGGTACAGGCAGAGTGGGCTGACAGCTCCCAGAAGATGCTGGTGTTTGGCGATGTGGTGGTGATGTAGATGACTGTGGGTCCTCTTCCTCTGGTTCTGATTCACTGGCTGACTCGCTTGATGCTGAACCAGGCTCCAGCAGGAAGTTGCGGGTCCTTTTGACGGCTTGAGCCTCACCTTCACCATCATCCTCCTCCTTAAGAGATCTTTAACGTGGAAAAAGGTATATAGAGAAAGACTAGTTATACGACTGAGAAAAGCTGACAGACTACGTAAGCTAGCGCTATATAATTTAAAATTATTTTAAAAATCTATGTTTTGTGACTGGAGTTATTTTAAAATAAATATTTACTGGACTCCACCGTCGTTTACATCCTCTACGTCTCCATCACTGTCAGAATCCGAAGACACCCCGTAACCAACTAAAGAGTTCATGCCTCTAAAATACGTTTGAGCTAAGCTAGCTAGTTGGTTAGCTTAGTCTTGAGTTTGAAGTGTACTAATACTGCTTCTGGATAACAAGAATCTATAGCAAATATTAAATTTTAGCGGAATAATGCTAAAAACGTGTAACGTTTGCTATTTCCTCTTAAAAAGATACATCCAATATCCAATATAGCTGCTGTCAGCTAGCTGCTGCACAGTGTTTACATCTCAGCTACCTACACTGACACCTATAGCACAGGCGTGGTATTACACCCTTAAATTATTATTCATCATTATTATTCATCAGTTTAACCAAACCGCAAACCACACATCGTGACCCAAGATCATGTGCGCTATCCAACCAATATTAAGCTTTTTTTTCCTTTTCTCTTTCGTTTTTACATCAAAGGAATGTCATATGTTGCCATTCGCGGTTTTGGTTATTGGATGTGCATTTTAAATATAAAACACATTTATCCAGTATTGTCAGAATTTGTTCTCATGAGCATAGTCCTAAGTGAGGAATGCTATGTTTGTATTTTTTTTGACCGACAAATTATTTGTTTTTTATATTCTTATGATTTCAGAATAAGAAGTGGTAAGCACACCTTATCTTTTGTAACACTTTTAAGTAAATATCACATAATATTCTGAGCAAAAAAAATGTCTCGTACGTCGAGATATAGCCGAGTGTATACGCGGAGTAAGTCAAATCATGTATAAGTGTACAAATAACAAATCATAAATTTGCATGAAATGGCTTTACAATCTGTACAGCAAAACACACTCTAAACTTAGAGCGTCAGTTTCAGTGTGTTTTAATAACACGTTTTCTATTATCCAAATCTGGTTGTGTCATGACTGAAGTGAAAATTACAGCCTCCGATGTGTTGTGTGGTTTGAACTGTTCGTTTCGTGCCTGGGTTTTGGTTTTCCCACGTTATAAATCAATACTGTCACCATGTGAAGCTCACTACCTCTAAAATGTTGCATTGTTTACAAGGTATTCATTAACAAAATCGAGCTGGGCATTTATCTGTATACTGACTTGTCAAACACAAGTACCGGTACAACTAATAGCCAACATTGATAGCAGCTGCATTCGACTTGTGCGTGTCTTTGACAAGGCTCTGGCACGGTGCTTGATGACTTTGTATTTCTGGAAGTCTAAATTGAACCAACCGATCATTCATGTCATTATTTACACCTGTTCCTTTCCTGCTATTGCAAATAAAAGTGTCCTCTATGAGAGTCCATATATGCAGTAGTTATACATTTGTTTCACATAAGATGCCATTGTAGAATGTTTTTCTTTTATTGTTCTGACATTTACACAACGGGTTGTTTTAATGAACATAATGCAGCGTTTTTTTTATAATGCCGCATTATTTGAAAATACAACAAAAGTAAAAATACTTCAATCTTTTAAACATTACTTAAAGTAAACCATCAAACCAATTCTGATTTCCATCATTATATTATATGTTATGTTATTGGGTCATTGTCATTAACGTGTGAGCCTGCGCAGAACTTAAATGTTGGTAAAACTAAGTTATACTGAATATTTGAGAAATCTACTCTATAAAAATCGCATATTATTTACTAATCATCATCAGAAGACTAGCGTGAAATTGAAATAATGGCACAGTCTACTTAAGAACGATTCTTTAAAATAAAAACTTGATGTTTTACTGTAATGTTTTTATACTTTTCTCAAGAGTACGGAACATGCAAATACTACAGAGACTTGATGTTTTACTGTAATGTTTTCATATGTTCCTCATTAGGACGAAACATGCACATACTGAAGCAACTAGTCCAAGAAACATCCTATTTAAATTTAGACTCTTTGGAACTACCAGTAAATCTGATAAGCTTCTCATGAATGAATTAAGGAGCTCTTCCTCCTCCCCTCCTTGACTCCCCGCCCCCGCTCGTCCCGTTAAATTCCTCCTGCCTGGCATCAGGTTCAGGAAAGGGCGGGGAGTTGGACGCCAACTCTGTAACATAAGCAAGAGTGAGCAGAAAAGGTCGCACAATTTGGGAAACTCGTTTTACCGAAACCCAGGAGACGAGAAGCGCCCCGGCTCTAATTAACGCTGCGCAGACTGAGTTTCAGCAAAGAGGAACGGAAACCCAGGCTGAGGTGAACCATGAACCGCTGCGTTGTTGGGATGAAGCAGGCATACGCGGGTACATATTAAGGAGCCGGCCTGTTGCTGTCTTGCTCCAAGTGCGCGTGTGTTTTCCCGTCAGAGGCAGCTGGAGGTCCAAATGGCAGCCATGCGCACAAGACGCATGCCCGGGCCGGACCCGAGCAGGACCACCGTGGCCCGGGCTCTTGCTATAGCCGAACAGCTGCACCATGAGTGCTCCATGTTACTGGACCTTTATGTGAGTACAGGAGCTGGTAATGTGTCTGTTTCCGCTAGTTTCAACCTGCCAGCAGATCACAGTATAAGTCCAGAAATGAAGAGCTGAGAGAAAAAAATGTGTGTGCGTGTTTGTGTGTGTGTGTGTGTGTGTGTGTGTGTGTGTGCGTGTGTGTGTGTGCGTGGAAAGGCCACGAGCACACGCACACTCGTGGCTACGCTCTGACGGTCCACCAGCAGCTCTTTTCCATTGCAAATCCTCAGTCATTTGGTGAAGTGCTAGTGACCCCTATGGGCAAGATGCTGTGAATTTTGGCTATTCATGATGTGCATGGCTGAATTTGTACTAACCCAGAGAAGAAAAAAAAAAAGGAAAAAATGTGCACATGTAAAACCTCTCTGACTAGCACCAGGGATTGCAACACTGAAAATTCGCTCAACACAAGAGCAAAAAATGTAAAAATTCTGCTCCTCGCTTCCTTAAGTCCTCCACCCTTGGTTTTTCTAGAGAGTTCTAGGACAGCAGAGCCAAAAACAATCAAAGCTGTGCAACTACATTTTAAGAGAAAAACCCGAGTTTAGTTGTATTTTTCTTTCTGATTCTCCAGTTTTTCAATCCAGAGTTTGTAGGATCAACCAGTTTGTATTCGAAAAGACAGAAAAGTGCAGCAAGTACATCGCATGTGTTCTGAAAGATCAAACTAACTTTGCTTTTTAGCGCTGAAAACTGAAGGGCACATCATCTGAGACACAACCAGGCCTTTGCATCCGGTGGATACAGACAAACCTGGCAACCCAGAGAAAACAGACAAGACAAGAGGAGGAGATTGAACAGCTTAAATAACAAGAATTTGATGCAAAGTTTCCTCAAGATTTGACTTATATTTCATTTCTATTCCTCTTTTATTCATTCTAACATCATTACATTCAAATATAACTGCTTATATTCTATTATTCCCAACTTTGCATCATTCGTAAGCAAGTAAACGAGTTCTCAGGTTATCAGCTGCATTTTCAGTCTTGCTCAACCTTCTTTGGCAACACTGTGCTACTACAATACCAGGGGAGTGCATGAGAGACAGATACAGAGAGATAGAGGGAGAGAGAGGGAGGAAGGATTTTGACAGTATCAGCAGCGAACAGCACCCACCTTCCCTCCCTTCCTCCCCCCCTCACCCTCCCGTTTCACCTCCCTCAGGGCTCCAGAAAAAGAGGACTTTTTTTTTTTTGCCTGAGCCGAAACCTGCCGCTCTTATTCCATCATCCTCTACAAACAAAAAGCAGCCGAGCGAGAGACAGGGACACGGGGAAGAGAGAGAGAGAGAGAGAGAGAGAAAGAAGAGGGGAGAGGATGAGTAAAAAAGAGGGAGTGAACCACGGGGAGAGATTAAGCCGGGCGGGTTCAGATTTTTTCCAAAGGACCCCTGTGTTTTCCTTCTTAGCCCCTTCGCCATCAGCTGCCCTCGTCGTGGCGGCGAGCAGATGTGGCAAACACACAACCAGCCCTCCAACCCCCCCCGAGTCTCTTAAAGCGTCTGATCCGCATCTTGACTTAAGGAAAAAAATATAATGTATTCCAAAAAAATAATATGACACAAAGGGATGATAAATAGCAGGATGAGGCCTGTAATAAGCTAAAGGGGATATGTGGATAATAACCCCGGAGTAGGAGATGTGGAGACCCGGGCCTGTGTGCTTCTCCTCTGCCCGCCCGGGATCTCTAATCCTGGGCTTTGAGAGGGGGATGCAAGGAGAAGGGGCTGAGGTTGAAGTTAGTGTAAGATGCATTAGTGTCTCCTACACATGTGCACCCTAATCCCTGCTCTCCAGCTTTTTTCTGAGCTGCTTTTGTATTTCATTTTTTTTTTCTTTTTTTTTTTTTTATCCGACCCCTCCCCGCCCCTCCATCCTCTTTTCTCTCCTCCGCTCCCTCACTCCTCTCCTCTCCTCTCTTGACCAGTTAAATCCCGACGGGGCCCGGCGGAGTGACAGGCCCCATTCAGCGGTGTGCTGGGGGTGACAGCTGGTGAGAGGCCCGTGTGAAAGAGCGTTGCCCCCATGATGCCTCCGCCACCACCCCTCCTCTTACCGTATACACACACACACACACATGCGGCTAAGGCAGGAGCAGAGCTGGGCAGCAGCTGAGCCGTCCCTGCCTCGTCATCCCCCTCCCTATGTGTCCTTTTCCCCCCTTTGAGTCTCTTTGGACAGTCCCAGAACGGCCCCGGTGAGGGTAAAACAGGTAGTTGCCATTTTAAAGTGTCAGTCTTAGACTTGTTTTTCGGTTCAGGTGACATCTGTAGTGCTGTGCGATCATCACTACCTGTCAGTCAAAACACAGGGCAGCACTGTTTCTGCTGATGAGTTTCTGCAGGTTGCTTTGCTAATGTAGCTCCCAGTAAACATAACTTTTAAAAATTAGACAATACACGTTAACAATAAGAAACAGAATGCACTTGTCAGTCAGTGCAGTCAAGAGTTTTGTTGGTAGAACCTCAGTTGTTCTCATGTGACCAGCGACTTTTAATGGCTAATGTTAGCAAAGTTTTCCTTGACCGCTGCATGACGACAATTACTGTGATTGAGTTGTGTTGTGTCACGTTTACTACGAAGTCACATACAAATCCTTTTTTATTTCAAATATAAAATCAGTTAATGTATTTCTGTGTGTTAAAAGAAAACTTGCTAAAGACTTTTCTTATTTTTATAGATTTGAGTACTGTTTTCTGTCAGTCATGACAAAATTATTTTTAGTAAGACTATTTAGATATAGATTTTTCTCTGTAAAATGAGTCAGGAAAAGTCATTCTTGAGGTAACTGAGATCATTTTTCTGAACTTTTCTTATTTTTTTTAAAAAAAACAACTTCTACAAACTAAGAAATTTGTATTACAAAACTTTGTTAACCAAGTGGAGCAAAACTGGTTAAGTTGACTTATGGTTAAAAATTTTGTGTATTTTATTTGCAACTATTTCATTTTAAGCACCAATCTGACAAACTCTTTTTTTCTAAATGCTGAATTTTTTTTGTTTTCATAACTTTTTAAAAGAAGAAAAATAAATTGTTAAAAAATAGACAAATTTGTCAACAATTTTTTGCCAATTCCTAAACTTAAAATTTTGAGTTAGACTCATAAAGGAATAGATACTTAGACTTAAAAGCAGCTGCACAAAAAATATCAGGACAAAAAGGGGTTTAATCCTATCATCAGTACTTATAGAAAATATTGCGTAAAGTATAGAAATAAAATCCAACCTGTGACGAACTTGATATGATGAACTTTTTTATGAAAAGTAATTGAATAAATGTTACTCAGTTCCTATATCATATCAACTCAAGACTTATTTGCTTTAGGATAACTTAAGGATGTCAAATGTTTTGCTCTTTACAGGAGTATCTCAAACCACAGTGTTTTCCTACAGTGGAAAATCACTTCAGAGAGTTTGCGTCCTTTATACAAATCTATTTTTTAAGTGGAAAATTCTTAATTACATTAAACCAAAACTGTATTCCTGAGCACAAACAGAGGCTTTCAGTAACTGGATGTGCTGCTTGGTTCACTTTGGGTAACACTTCAGCAGCAAAACACATTTATTTGTGCAAAAAAAAGTCAAGGATTATGACTTTAAACGACATTTCGCAGTAGTCTGGACCAATTTTAACTTGCTCGGTGGATTTCAATGAGGCTCCACAGTTTCCAGCTACTTGATCCAACTGCCCTCCCTAAAGTACAGTAGTTGGTCTGCTCTCAGCATGGCTCTCTAGTCAGTTCAGTTCATTAACAAGGGGGAGCTTGTGTTGCTCTGAGGCCTGTAGTATTGTGTGTGTTTGACTGAGCACTGATGAGATGGACCTACAGGAGTGTGTGTGTGTGTGTGTGTGTGTGTGTGAGGCCCGTCTGGTGCTGCCCTCATGTCGCCTATGACAGCATGTTCTTTCTCTGCCCCCAGCTTGCGTGTGTTGCCTCGTGTCCATCAATCTGTGAGTGCGCCCTCACCTGCACCTGTTTGTGTGTATATGTGTGTGCATTACTTATTTCTCGTGTGTTTCCTCTAACATTTCAGAGAGTGTGTGCGTATGTGTGTGTGCATATGTGTGTGTTTCTCTGCCCGCCTGCCTAACGAGGGTCTCCGGTCCATATGTGACTTCCTCATTAACGGGCCCACATGACAGGGACAGAGGCGCTGGCCGCTGGCCCAGAGTAGGGCTGACACCGCCGGACCCCCAGACGCCAGCGGGCCCGGTGTGTGTGTGTGTGCGTGTGTGAGCGAGTGTGTGCTCGGCCACAGATGTCCTAACCATGTGGCCCCCTGTTCTCTCTTCCAGTTAGGACCACTAATTACAGGCTGGATCTCTCCCCTCTCCCTCCCTCTCTCCATCCCTTCCTTTCTCATTCTCTTTTTGTCTGTTTTTGAAGTGATAATGGCGTCATTGGCTCGTAATTGGCCGGCTAAGATTGATAGTAATTGATAGGAATTGTTGCAGGGTTGTTAGTTGAGAAGTTGTTTGGTTTAAACATGCTGAAGCGTCTAGGAGAAAGATGGAGTTTACAGTGCAATGGGGGCTAATAAACAGAAGGAGAAGCTGAAAATAAAAGTTCGACAGGAGCAGGTTGCGAGCAAAACGACAGACAAAACTAGTAGCACACAACAGTTTGAACAGTGGATGTTGGCAGAGTGTGTAAGAGAGCTGCACCAGGCAGTCCGCCACAGGCAATGATTGACAGCCTGTCACAGAGAGACTGCTGCTTTCCGGGACTTCAAGTCAACTTTGCAAACACCGCTCTGCCTGCCATACCTGGCAGAGGCACAATTGGATAACAAGCGGGGCTGTTTGCGCTGCCGGTGCCACATTCAGTGGGAATCACAGGCGAGAACAAATAATGTCAGCGAGTGCTTTTCTCTCTCTCTCTCTTTTTTTTTTTTTTTTTTTTTTTTTTTT